>JAPKLW010003330.1:1760-44428 GCA_026898455.1 Plectranthus barbatus
GAAGGGAATGTCCAACCACATGCAGCTGATGACGAAACATCTTCAGACGATGGACACTCAATTGAGCCAGATTGCCACAACAATCGGCAATCAACACAAGCCTGGACAGTTGCCAAGTATGATAGAGGTGTCAAAGCCATTACTCTGAGGTCTGGGACGAGCTACAAGGGTCACGAGATGGCTACGGATGATTCTGGAGGCGAGAAGGAGCAAAACTGTGCGGGAGACGAATCCACGTTGATTGACGGACCTGCCTCGTCGATCGACGCAGAAGACAGAAGCCCGTCGATCGATGCTACCCTACGTCGATCGACGTCAAAGTCTGCTCCAGGCACGAAGTTGAAGCATTCTGAAGATCAGCTCCCTCTTTTACCATTCCCACAACGGTACGCGAAGCAGAGAGAGGACGAGAAGTTCTCCAGATTTGTGGAGAATGTGAAGAAGGTCAGCATCAACATCCCACTGATCGAAGCACTGAAGGAAATCCCAGGGTACATGAAGTACCTCCGGAAACTGATGAATGGAAAGAAGCAGTTCGTGGAGAACGAGACAGTGAAGACCCACGAGCAGTGCAGCCTGCTACTTCAAAAGCTGGTGCCCATCAAGAGAAGAGATCCTGGATGCTTCTCTATTCCGGTTGAGATTGGGGGACACACGTTCGAGAGAGTACTTTGCGATACTGGGGCCAGTATCAACCTGATGCCGTACTCCATCTACAAGCGTCTCAACATCGGAGAGATGAGGCCCACGACGATCACCCTGCAGATGGCAGACCGGTCTGTGTCTCGCCCGAAAGGTATACTAGAGGATGTGCTCATTCGCGTGGGCCATCTCATTTTTCCTGCAGATTTTGTGGTGCACGAGATGAAGGAGGACGAGAATATGCCCATGATCTTGGGGCGTGAGTTTCTTGACACTAGCGCTGCTCACATTGACTGTCGAGGTGGCGAGATCACACTCCGAGCGAATGACGAGAGGATCACCTTTGTGATCGACAAGAACAAGAAGAAGGCGGAGTGCAATCGAATCTCCACTACTGAAGAAGAGGATGAGTCTGAAGAAGATGAAGCAACTGCCATTGAGTTGGAGCGAGGAAACGATAGGGTAGCAGTGTCAACTGCACCACCTTCTTCTGAGCTCACCACCATTATCAAAGACCGGAAAGTCTACATGGTGGATGCCAAAGGTCGGCGAGTCTGGACCCGACCTCCTTGGCAGTGATCAAATTGGCGCCATTGCCGGGGAATTGCTAGATTTTATCTTGTTACTAGTTCGTTCTAGGATTTGCTGGATTGAGTTTTAATTTTCTGTACGTGTGCGTGTGTGAGTTTTCGAGTCTGCGTCCCGCGTCGATCGACGCCATCTAGCATCGATCGACGTCGATCATTTTTGCAGCGTCGATCGACTGAAGCCTTTCGTCGATCGACGTGACCACTCTTTTGCGGCGATCGACGTGAATCCACGTCGATCGACGCCGAACTGATATTTTCCTATTTCCTGTGCAGGTGCGTGAACACGCGAGCTAAAGGAAAAAACACTCGAAGCCTTTGTCCCTGAAATTGAAGCAACCTGCAGGAAAATCAAAAAGAAAGGAAAAGAAAAACAACGAGAGATGGCTGAGAATCCTGAAGCACCTCTGCAAAATATGACTCCCGAGGAGCAGAGGCAATTTGTGAATGAAGTACATCAGCTGAGAGCACAACTACAAGCAGCCCAGGCTGCTCAGGTGGAGCAAGCTGCGAGACTAGCAGAGTTGAACGATAGGCAGATTGTGGTTCTGCAATGGTCCATCTTGGATAGATTTCTTCCACAGGAAGCGGAGGCCGGATTCAGAGTTGGCATTGATGCCAACAACTTCGAGCTGCGCACAAGCCTTATTTAGATGGTGCAGCAAAACCAGTTTGGGGGGAGAGCTGTTGAAGACCCATATACCCACCTCAACCAATTCATCGAGGTGTGTAACACTGTGAAGCAGAATGGAGTAACCCAAGATGTGATCAGGACGAGACTGTTCTCGTTCTCACTCAGAGACGAGGCACGGTCTTGGTTTGCTGGACTGGATAAGAGTCAGATCGGGACATGGGAGGAGCTTGGAGCAGAGTTCCTTACCAACTACTTCCCACCGAGCCTGCTGCTGAAGAGGAAAGCTGCCATTACTACTTTCAAGCAGATGTATGACGAGTCACTTTACGAGGCCTGGAAAAGATACAAAGAGCTTCTACGACTCTGTCCTGGACATGGCATCGATCTGGAGATGCAAGTGTGTCATTTTTATGAGGGACTGAACCCTCACATGAAGGAGCTGGTTGATGCATCTGCTGGAGGAATACTGATGAAGAAGAGTGGTGCAGAGAGTATGAGGTTGTTGGCTGATATGGCGCTGAATAGCCACCAATGGCCAACTGATAGGCAGCTACCAGTCAACGCAGTCGAGACAAAGCCAGAATTTGACGTGGTCGCTGAGGTGAAAAAGATCCGGGAGGAGATTGAAAAATTGGGCACATCACAAGTTGTAGCTGTTGCAGAGCCAAGCATGGCCATAGTACTCGTAGAGGCTGACTACATCAACAGGGGTGCAAGCAGTTCGTCCGGAACTGCCGGTACGGAGGTGAACTACATTGGCGGTGGTTATCACAGTAACTACCGAGGCAATCAAGGGTATCAGTACAACCATGGGCGATCTCACCCTGGTTTTTCCTATGCTAACCCTTCTGCTGCAGAACACCCTCTGCTTGGTTTTGATGCAGGTACTGGAGGAGAGATCGTGGAATGGAAGAAATCCATGCTAGATGAGACCCTCAAGAAATTCATCAAGAGCTCGGATAACCGGTTTGGGAAAGTAGAAATCGAGGTGAAGGGAATGGCCAACCACATGCAGCTGATGACGAAACATCTTCAGATGATGGACACACAATTGAGCCAGATCGCCACCACACTCGGCAACCAACACAAGCCTGGACAGCTTCCGAGCACAACGGAGGAGAACCCAAAGACCCAAAAAAGACTGCAAAGCCGTTACTTTGAGGTCTGGGACGAGCTACAAGGGTCCCGAGATGGCTGTAGACGATTCTGGAGACGAAAAGGAGCAAAAATGCACAGGAGATAAATCCACGTCGATCGACGGACCTGCCACGTCGATCGACGTAGAAAAAAAAGGCCCGTCGATCGACGCCACACTACGTCGGTCGACGCCGAAGTCTGTCCCAGGCACAAAGTTGAAGCAGTCTGAAGATCAGCTCCCTCTTTTACCATTCCCACAACGGTTCGCGAAGCAGAGAGAGGACGAGAAGTTCTCCAGATTTGTGGAGAATTTGAAGAAGGTCAGCATCAACATCCCGATGATCGAAGCACTGAAGGAAATCCCGGGGTACATGAAATACCTCCGGAAAGTGATGAGTGGAAAGAAGCAGTTCGTGGAGAATGAGACGGTGAAGATCCACGAGCAGTGCAGCCTGCTACTTCAAAAGCAGGTGCCCATCAAGAGAAGCGATCCTGGATGCTTCTCTATTCCGGTTGAGATTGGGGGGCACACATTCGAGAGAGTACTATGTGATACTGGGGCCAGTATCAACCTGATGCCGTACTCCATCTACAAGCGTCTCAACATCGGAGAGATGAGGCCCACGACGATCACCCTGCAGATGGCGGACCGGTCTGTGTCCCGCCCGAAAGGTATACTAGAGGATGTGCTCATTCGCGTGGGCCATCTCATTTTTCCTGCAGATTTTGTGGTGCACGAGATGAAGGAGGACGAGAATATGCCCATGATCTTGGGGCATGAGTTTCTCGACACTAGCGCTGCTCTCATTGACTGTCGAGGCGGCGAGATCACACTCCGAGCGATTGACGAGAGGATCACCTTTATGATCGACAAGAACAAGAAGAAGGCGGAGTGCAATTGAATCTCCACTACTGTAGAAGAGGATGAGTCTGAAGAAGATGAAGCAGCTGCCATTGAGTGGGAGCGAGGAAACGATAGCGTAGCAGTGTCAACTGCGCCACCTTTTTCTGAGCTCACCACCATTATCAAAGACCGGAAAGTGTACATGGTGGATGCCAAAGGTCGGTGAGTCTGGACCCGACCTCCTTGGCAGTGATTTGAGGTATCGTCGAGCTGCGACGTTAAATCAAGCACTTGTTGTGAGGTAACCCAACATTTTCCGTATTTTCTTTTCAATTTTTGTTTTTTGTTTTATTTATTATTTTGAATTTCTTCTTTTATTTCTTTGCTAACAGTTGTTTTGCAATATTGAAGAGAAAAAAAATTTGAGATCAGCTCGATGTCGATCGACGCAGCCGCCACTTCGATCCGCGAAGGGATTGACAAGAAGGCTTCAAGTCAATCGACGCGAAGTGCCAACAGCCATTATTTCACGCCGCGCAATGTTCGAAGACTCCGGGGGATAAAAAGTTGATGTCTGAGATTAACTACCAGGTATCGTTCCCTCTTTTGTCTGATTTTCAAACTTATTCCACTCTTCGAGTTGGAAATAAGTTTGGGGGGATGTGGACAAGAGATGGAAAATTCTATCTTTTATTTATTCTGCTTTCCGTATTTAAATTTTGCCTTAATTTTTAAGTTTATTCTATTTTGTGGGGAAAATTTTTGAGTTTTGAAATAACCCGAATGAGATTGTGAGATTAGAATTGTTTGAGGGTTGAGTTGAATTGATTGTGATTGTGGTTAGATGCCTATGAATGTAGAATACCGCATGATAGGATTGATTTGATACTTGTGCTTGCTTGCTGATTGAGCTGATTTGAAATTGACTGCGGAAGAAAATTTTTGAACCCTTGTGTGAGAATTTTGAGCCTTTATTTCGTTTGATGTGAGATTCACATGTGTGTTTTTATTTCTCTAGAACTTGCCTATTTTCTGTGTTGAGACTGCATAGTGTGCACAAGTTTAGGAAATGATCTTAGGCCATCTTTGATAGCCCAATTCCCTAAACACTATCCCTTCACATTGATTTTTCCCTAGTTAGCCACTTTTGAGCCTATACAAAATTTTTCTTTCCTTGTCTATGAGATTAAGAAGAAGTATTGGTTTCGCTCATGTCTTGAGTTGTGGTATGTGGGTGGAATGATTGTGATATGAAGATAAGAAAATATAAAGTAGTGGTGAAAAGATGTGTGAAAAAGAAGCTCAAAGAAATAATTAGAATTCTCATAAGCTCTCGGAAAAGAAAAGAATACAAAATTATGTAAAGAGCATAAGAGATTCAAAATGAGCTAGAAAAAAAAAAGGTTGTGTATTTGTTGATAAATTTGAGGAGAAGGGTGAATGAACTTAGATGGTGGTTTGGATTGATTGAGGAAGTAAAACTTGATTGATTTTTGTCACTTGGCCATATTTTCTTACCCCTCACAAAAAGCCTACGTTACAACCTAATGAAAGTTCTTTTTGATTCTAGACTTGTGTGCATATTCTAGCAGTGGAGATATTAGAAAATTTGCAAGCCTATGGTAGAAATTTCTTCATACATGTTGTTGAGTGCTTTCATCTATTCCTTAAACACTTGAGAGTTGAGCGATACACTTCCCGTGAGTTCTTCCAATGTTGATGAATTTTCTGTCTCTTTCAAATTGCTTGTGTGTAGTGGATTTTTTATTCTCGACTGTGATGAATCTTGTGAGGCATTGCACTCTAATCGCATGATCTTTTGATTTCTTTCTTGCCTATTGATTGAGGACAATCAAACGTTCAAGTTTGGGGGGTTTGATAAGCTCATTATTTTACTCGCTTATCTATATTATTTTCTACTATTTTATGTAGTTTTATTGAGTTTATATATATATTCTATGCATGAGTCTATATTAGGTGGAATTACGCGCATTTTGGTGTTTTTGCAGGGTTTTAGGCCTAAGTTCACGAGAAATTCGTTCCGGAAGCAGTGACGTGTAAGAGTAGCAGTGAAGATTTCTTCCACAAGAGGAATTCGAGCTATTGGCACATGGCAATGGATGATGCTTTGAGTTAGCTCTCCAACGCAACTGGAATCGGGTCAATCGGAGTTCGGAGGAGGAAGTTATGGCCAAAACCGTGAGACCGCGCAGAAGGGGAGAGAAGCTGCGTCGACAGACGCCAAGTGGCATCGATCGACGCTGACCAAGAAGCCACGTCGATCGACGCGAGGCTGTCTGCTGGAGCGGAAATTCGAGGAAAAACGGATTTATTCATATCTTTAGCCCTAGATTTGATAGGATACACATCCACCACTATAAATACCTATGTAAATTCGATTTTTCATAATTCCCTATTATTCCTTTTCATATTTTTCGTTCTACAATTTGATTCTAAGAGTTTGGAGACTTGGGAAACACGAAACCCTTTTATTTTCTTGTAAGTTCTTTATGTTTATGCAATTTAATATGTTTTCTTTTGGATTTCTATCTGCGATGAGTGGCTAGAAACCCTAGCGGGTTCTAGGGGTTGATATTATTATGGATGCATGTTAGGATTAATTAATTAGGTTCATGATTCTTGTGCTTATACTATAATTCTAGATTAATTCAAGGACCGAGAGGTGACGATTTATTTAGATGTCTAGCTATTGATAGAAGGACCGAGAGGTGAATATTGATAGTGGGAATAGGAATGCATGATACAATCTACACTATCCAAACAGATGTACTAGACTGTAGGAATTGAACTGATTTGCTTATCAGATTGACTAATTTGGTGTACTTTGAGACCGAGCGGAGATAGTCACTAATTAGTAATCTAGGTTATATTTGCCAAACAAGGAAATATAGCATTGTTGCAGTATTCCACCTGTTAAATTAGTTGATTCCTACATGTTATCCATAATAAGAAGTCTTCCCTAGAATCTGTGTTCTTTTAAATTTGCTTTCAAAACTACTTTAATTTTCTGCATTGTTCTCTTTAATTTTATAAAACCAAAACCTATTTTGAATTCCTCAAACAATGAATCTTAGGATCATAGCTAGTACATAGGATAATTTCCCCACACAATTCCCCTGGATTGATAACCTTAGGGTTTACAAATTTATTTGCCACTGTTGCTATAATTAATCTGTAGAAATTACAGTGATCAAATTGAATTGATGAGTTCATATTTTCACTCGTTATTGGTTTGATTTATCTTTGTTTTTCGTTGCATTTTCATTTGTTTTAGTTATTTTTATTGCATGAATCACTCTAGGAGGGTATTGCGCTTGTAGTGGTGTATTTTTGCAGGTTTGAGGTCGAATTCACCGAAATTCCGTTCCGAAAGCAGTGACGTGCAAGAGTACTAGTGAAGGATTTTTTTCACACAAGGAATTCGGGCTATTGGCGCATGGGAATGGATAGATCTTTGAATTATCTTTCCAACGCAACTGAAATCGGATCAATCGGAGTTCGGGAGAGGAAGTTATGGCCAAAACCGTGAGATCGCGCATATAGACGTTGACCGGCGAGTGGCAACACGCGCGTCGATCGACGCAAGACCCGCGTCGATCGACGGAGACGAGTTTGGCGAGATTTTTTACGGATTTCACGAATCTTGGGCGAAATTTGGTCAAAATTGAAGAGATATATCATATTGGAAGCCTTGAAGACTCAAGATTGATGATATACTCATTGTAGGACTTGGAGATATAGATATACATCAAATCTAATCCTATTTCCTATAGGATTCAGCCTTCTAAAGCCCATACAAACACTATAAATACCCCCCTAGATTAGTTTATTCAGTGGATTTCACTCCCTATATGAATTTTAATTCATATATCCTTCTCAACCTCAATTTCTGTAGTTAGGATTTTATTTTATTTTATGCACCTTTGAATTTATGTTTTTATTTTTAATGCAAGTTTATTTCAGTTTAATTATTTCTTTTATTTCTAGGGTTTGAATATTATTTTGAATGCATGTTTAGGATTAATTAATTAGGTTCAGATTCCTGTGTTTATTTCATAATTCTAGATTAATTCAAGGACCGAGAGGTGACGATTAATTTAGATATCTAGCTATTGATAGAAGGACCGAGAGGTGAATATTAATAGTGGGATTAGGAATGCATGATACAATCTACACTATCCAAACAGATGTACTAGACTGTAGGAATTGAACTGATTTGCTTATCGGATTGACTAATTTGGTGTACTTTGAGACCGAGCGGAGATAGTCACTAATTAGTAATCTAGGTTATATTTGCCAAACAAGGAAATATAGCATTGTTGCAGTATTTCACCTGTTAAATTAATTGATTCCTACATGTTATCCATAATAAGATTTCTTCCCTAGGATTTGTGTTTCATTTTATTTAATTTAAGTTTATATTTTATTTTCTCTGCCTTGTTTAATAAACAAAACCTGATTTTGAAGTACTCAAACAATTAATCTGAAACTGTGTTTTAGTACATAGGACTATTTCGCATATCTTTTCTCTGTGGGTTCGACAATCGAGTTATAAATTTATTTGTCCACTATATTTGCAATTAATCTGGTAGAAATATCAGTGATCAAATTGGCGCCGTTACCGGGGAATAGATAGATTTAGCGCCTGTTACTAATTCTGTTGAGGATTTTTGGATTGAGTTATATTATATATTATATATTTTATTTTTAATTTTTTCTTTTGTTTTGCAGTAAAAAAAAAAAGTGATCGACGCGGGATGCAGACACGAAAAAAAAAGGAGGATCGCTCACCTTGATCGACCTAGCCTGGTGACAATCGAAGTCGAGCCCGGCGACGTGTTATTCTTTGACCCGTGGAAGGAGTCGATAAGAAGGCTTTCGTCAACCAAAGAAGGCCTGAGTTGGTTGATGCGAAGTGCTAACCGCCCAAAATTCACGCCGCTCGAGTACCAAAGCCTCCAAGGATAAAAAGTTGATGTCTGAGATCAACTGCCAGGTATATTCCTTCCCTTTGTCTGATTCTCAAACTTTTTCCCACTCTAGAGTTGGAAATAAGTTTGGGGGGATGTGGATGAAAGGAGGAATATTTTATCTGTTTATTCGCTTTCAGTATTTTAAATTTTTGCATGAAAATTTTTAGTTAAAATTCTGCATAGATTTTTCAAACTGTTTGATTTGAGTTTTTCCAACATTGTCTCTTTTTGAATGAGATTTGCGATTGATAATTGATCTTTAGATAGTTTGAATTGATAGGGATTGTGATTGAAGTAGCCTATGAATGTAGAATACCGCATGAAGGGTTAGATTTTGAAACTTGCACTTACATGAAGAATTGGGTTTTGATTTGATGTTTACGATGGAAGAACAAAATTGCACCCTTGTGTGAGAAATTTGAGCCTTTATTTCGTTTGATTTGAGATTCACATGTGTGTTTTTATTTCTCTACAACTTGCCTATTTTCTGTGTTAAGACTGCATAGTGTGCAGAAGTTTAGGAGATGATATTAGGCCATCTTTGTTAACCCAATTTCCTAAACACTGTCCCTTATAATGATTTATCCTTAGTTAAGCCCCTTTGAGCCTGCTACTTTTCTTTCTTGTCTATGAGTTAAAGAGAAGCATTGTAGTCCATCTTGTCTATGAGAAGTGCTATAAACAGGTGATTTGTTTCTTGTCTATAAGAGTCGGGTGAAATAAAGGGTAGATTGATGATTATTGTTCAAGAGGTAGCCTTTGAGTCCTTGGTTTCTGTACTTGTCTATGAGTGAAATTTTGGATTCCTTCTTGTCTATAAGTTGAGGTGAAACAAAGAATTATAAGAGGATAAGAAATCTTTAGTTGGTTACGAAAAAAAAAAGAGAAAAAAAAACGAAAGAAAAGAAGAAGAGTCAGGATTAGTATTGTAAAATAAAAGGAGAATGATAGATGTCTTGAGAAGGTGAATTAAGATTGATAAGGTGGACGCACTTAGTTGATTTTGAGTCACTTGGCCATATTTCCCTACCTTTCACAAAAAGCCTTCATTACAACCCTATTGAAAGTCCTTTTTGATTCTAGACTTGTGTACACATTCTAGCAGTGGAGATATTAGAAAATTTGCAAGCCTATGGTAGAAATTTCTTCATACATGTTGTGAGTGCTTTCATTTAAACCCATAACACTTGAGTGATGAGCGAAACAGTTTCCTTGTGAGGTTCTTCCAAAGTTTACTGATTTTCTAACTTGGTTTGGATTATTTGTGCTTGTGGATATTTCATACTTGGATTGTGACGAATCTTGTGAGGCATTGCACACTTCGATTACTTGAACTTGAAATTTATTCTTTTCTTTTGATTGAGGACAATCAAATATTCAAGTTTGGGGGATTGATGAGTTCATATTTTCACTCGTTATTGGTTTGATTTATCTTTGTTTTTCTTTGCATCGCCAATTTGATCACTGCTATTTCTAACAGATTAATTATAATAACAGTGTCAAATAAATTTGTAAACCCTAAGGTTATCGATCCAAGATGGACCTTTGCGGAACCATAATCTGCCTGTTGTTCAACTCTGCCAGTCTTGCGGCTTGCTCTGCCTGAGTAGCCTGGGCTGCTTGTAGTTGTGCTCTCAGCTGCTGTACTTCATTCACAAATTGCCTCTGCTCCTCGGGAGTCATATTTTGCAGAGGTGCTTCAGGATTTTCAGCCATCTCTTGTTGTTTTTCTTTTCCTTTCTTTTTGATTTTCCTGCAGGTTGCTTCAATTTCAGGGACAAAGGCTTCGAGTGTTTTTCCTTTGGCTCGCGTGTTCATGCACCTGCACAGGAAATAGGTAAATATCAGTTCAGCGTCGATCGACGTGGATTCACATCGATCAACACAAAAGAGTGGTCGGCGTCGATCAACGAAAGGTATCCGTCGATCGATGCTGCAAAGTGATCGACGTCGATCGACGCAAGGTGGAGTCGATCGACGCGAGATGTAGACTCGAAAACTCACACACGCACACGTACAGAAAATTAAAACTCAATCCAGCAAATCCTAGAACGAACTAGTAACAAGATAAAATCTAACAATTCCCCGGCAACGGCACCAATTTGATGGCTGCTATTTCTATAATGTTCCATCTCTTTTCCACATCCCCCCAAACTTATTTCCAACTCGAAGAGTGGAATAAGTTTGAAAATCAGACAAAAGAGGGAACGATACCTGGTAGTTGATCTCAGACATCAACTTTTTATCCCCCGGAGTCTTCAGATATTGCACGGCGTGAATTGTTGCAGCTGGCACTTCTCGTCGATCGACTTGAAGCCTTCTTGCGACCATTGCTGTGGATCGAAGAGTATCACGCTGGGCTGCTCGGCGTCGATTGACGCCAGGCTGCGTCGATCGACTTCGAGCCGATCTCCCAATTATTATTATTTTTTTTCAATACTGCAAAACAACAGTTAGCAAAGAAATAAAAGCATAAATTCAAAATAATAATAAATAAATAAAAAAAACGAAAATTGAAAGGAAAATACAGAAAATGTTGGGTTACCTCCCAACAAGTGCTTGATTTAATGTCGCAGCTCGACGATACCTCAAATCACTGCCAAGGAGGTCGGGTCCAGACTCGCCGACCTTTGGCATCCACAAATCTGGAGAACTTCTCGTCCTCTCTCTGCTTCGCGAACCGTTGTGGAAAAGGCAAAGGAGGGAGCTGATCTTCAGACTGCTTCGACTTCGTTCCTGGAGCAGACTTTGATGTCGATCGATGTAGGGTAACATCGATCGACGGGCCTCTGTCTTCTGCGTCGATCGACGAGGCAGGTCCGTCGATCGATGTGGATTCGTCTCCCGCACAGTTTTGCTCCTTTTCACCTCCAGAATCGTCCATAGCCATCTCGGGACCCTTGTAGCTCGTCCCAGACCTCAGAGTAAAGGCTTTGACTGGCTTTTCCTTTGCGGGGTTCACCTCTATCATACTTGGCAACTGTCCAGGCTTGTGTTGATTGCCGAGTGTGGTGGCAATTTGGCTCAATTGAGTGTCCATCATCTGAAGATGTTTCGTCATCAGCTGCATATGGTTGGACAATCCCTTCACCTAGGTTTCTACTTTCCCAAACCGGTTATCCGAGCTCTTGATGAATTTCTCGAGCGTCTCCTCTTGCACGGATTTCTTCCTTTCCACGATCTCTCCTCCAGTACCTGCATCAAAACCAGGCAGAGGGTGTTCTGCAGCAGAAGGGTTAGCATAGGAAAAACCAGGGTGAGATCGCCCATGGTTGTACTGATACCCTTGATTGCCTCGGTAGTTATTGTGATAACCACCGCCAATGTAATTCACCTCCGTACCGAAAGTTCCAGACGAACTGCTTGCACCCCTGTTGATGTAGTCAGCCTCCACGGGTACTATAGCCATGTTTGGCTCTGCAACAGTTGTAGCTTGCGTTGTGCCCAATTTTTCAATCTCCTCCCGGAGCTTTTTCACCTCAGCGACCACATCAATTTCTGGCTTTGTCTCGACAGCTTTGACTGGAAGCTGCCTATCAGTCGGCCATTGGTGGTTATTCAGCGCCATATCAGCCAGCAACCTCATACTCTCTGCACCACCATTCTTCATCAGTATTCCTCCGGCAGATGCACCAACCAGCTCCTTCATGTGAGGGTTCAGTCCCACATAAAAATGACACACTTGCATCTCCAGATCGATGCCATGTTCAGGACAGAGTCGTAGGAGCTCTTTGTATCTCTTCCAGGCCTCGTAAAGTGACTCGTCATACATCTACTTGAAAGTAGTAATGGCAACTTTCCTCTTCAGCAGCAGGCTCGGTGGGAAGTAGTTGGTAAGGAACTCTGCTCGAAGCTCCTCCCATGTCCCGATCTGACTCTTATCTAGTCCAGCAAACCAAGACCGTGCCTCGTCTCTGAGTGAGAACGAGAACAGTCTCATCCTGATCACATCTTGTGTTACTCCGTTCTGCTTCACAGTGTTACACACCTCAATGAATTGGTTGAGGTGGGTATATGGGTCTTCTACAGCTCTTCCCCCAAACTGGTTTTGCTGCACCATCTGAATAAGGCTTGTGCGCAGCTCGAAGTTGTTGGCATCAATGCCAATTCTGAAACTGGCCTCCGCTTGCTGTGGAAGAAATCGATCCAAGATGGACCTTTGCGGGATCACAACTTGCCTATCGTTCAACTCTGCCAGTCTTGCAGCTTGCTCCGCCTGAGTAGCCTGGGCTGCTTGTAGTTGTGCTCTCAGCTGATGTACTTCATTCACAAATTGCCTCTGCTCCTCGGGAGTCATATTTTGCAGAGGTGCTTCAGGATTCTCAGCCATCTCTCGTTGTTTTTCTTTTCCTTTCTTTTTGATTTTCCTGCAGGTTGCTTCAATTTCAGGGACAAAGGCTTCGAGTGTTTTTCCTTTGGCTCGCGTGTTCATGCACCTGCACAGGAAATAGGTGAATATCAGTTCAGCATCGATCGACGTGGATTCACATCGATTGACACAAAAGAGTGATTGGCGTCCATCGAGGCTAGGGTCCATCGATCGACGCAATTAAAATGATCGACGTCGATCGACGCTAGATGGCATCGATCGACGCGGGACACAGACTCGAAAACTCACACACGCACACGTACACAAAAATTAAAACTCAATCCAGCAAATCCCAGAACGAACTAGTAACAAGATAAAATCTAGCAACTCCCCGGCAACGGCGCCAATTTGATCACTGCTATTTCTAACAGATTAATTATAATAACAGCGGCAAATAAATTTGTAAACCCTAAGGTTATCGATCCAGGGGAATTGTGTGGGGAAACTATCCGATGTACTAGCTATAATCCTAAGATTCATTGTTTGAGGAATCCAAAATCAGGGTTTTATAAAAGTAAAGAAAACAATGCAGAAAATTAATGTAAGTTTGAAAGCAAATTAAAGAGCACAGATTCTAGGGAAGAACTCTTATTATGGATGACATGTAGGAATCAAATTAATTTAACAGGTGGAATACTGCAACAATGCTATATTTCATTGTTTGGCAAATATAACCTAGATTACTAACTAGTGACTATCTCCGCTCGGTCTCAAAGTACAGCAAATTAGTCAATCTGATAAGCAAATCAGTTCAATTCCTACATCTAGTACATCTGTTTGGATAGTGTAGATCGTATCATGTATTCCTATTCCCACTATTAATATTCACCTCTCGGTCCTTCTATCAATAGCTAGACATCTAAATTAATCGTCACCTCTCGGTCCTTGAATTAATCTAGAATTATAGAATAAACACAGGAATCATGAACCTAATTAATTAATCCTAACATGCATCCATAATATTATCAACCCCTAGAACCCGCTAGGGTTTCTAGCCACTAATCGTAGATAGAAATCCAAAAGAAAACATATTAAATTGCATAAACATAAAGAACTTACAAGAAAATAAAAGGGTTTCGTGTTTCCCAAGTCTCCAAACTCTCAAAATCAAATTGTAGAACGAAAATATGATAAGGAACACTCAAAAATCGAGTTTAGTAGGCTATTTATAGTGGTGGATGTGTATCCTATCAAATCTATGGCTAAAGATATGAATAAATCCGAATTTCCTCGAATTTTCGCTCCAGAAAACACATTCGCGTCGATCGTGGCTATTCACCGTCGATCGACGAGCCTTCTTGGTCTCCGTCGATCGATGCCACTTGGCGTCTATCGACGCGGCTTCTCGCCCCTTCTGCGCGGTCTCACGATTTTGGCCATAACTTTCTCTCCCGAACTCCGATTGACCCGATTCCAGTTGTGTTGGAGAGCTAACTCAAAGCATCATCCATTACCATGTGCCAATAGCTCGAATTCCTCTTGTGGACGAAATCGTCACTACTACTCTTACACGTCACTGCTTCCGGAACGGATTTCTCGTGAATTTAGGCCTAAAACCCTGCAAAAACACCAAAATGCGCATAATACCACCTAATATAGACTCATGCATAGAATATATATATAAACTCAATAAAACTACATAAAATAGTAGAAAATAATATAGATAAGCGAGTAAAATAATGAGCTTATCAGTTTGTCAATGGAACCTGATAAGTTAGAAGGTAGGTCCAAGCTAATGTTGTTCGTGGGATACCCCAGACAAATGAAAGGTGGTTATTTCTATTATCCTGAGGATCAGAAGATCGTTGTTAGCACCAACGCGAGATTCTTGGAGGACGAGTTTGTGAAAAACCACAAATCCAAAGGTGATTTCATTCTCCAAGAAATTGGAAAAGATGATGTGCTTCCATTGGGAAAACCCCATGGAAGATTGAGTGTACCTCTCGAAGGTATGGAACCAACTGCACGGTCGCCAATGCAAGGCTTTGAGCCACAAGTAACTGCACCAACTGCTGACACAGTACCAGTGCTCCATCGTAGTGGGAGGGTACCTCACCATCCTGAGCAGTATATGTTTGTGGGAGAGTATTCGGACTTGATCCCGGAAGACGGACTAGATGATACCGACCTATGGACATACGACAAAGCAGTAAATGACAAAGATGCAGAAAAATGGCATAAAGCCATGGATTCAAAAATTGAATCAATTACCGCTATGGATGTATACCAGAAGTCTGCGCTACCAGATGGCTTTTGGGCCATAGGTTGCAAATGGGTATACAAACGGAAGAAAGGTTCGAAAGGAGAAATAATAACTTTTAAAGCTAGGTTGGTGGCAAAGGGTTATAGTCAAAAGGAGGGCATTGATTATGACGAGACCTTCTCACCGGTAGTCATGCTCAAATCCATTTGAATTCTTCTATCCATAGCAGCACATATGGACCTAGAGATCTGGCAGATGGATGTCAAAACCGCATTTTAAATGGGTACCTTGAGGAAGGTCATGACATCTATATGCAGCAGCCAGAGGGTTATGTGAAGGATAGTGAAGAGCATCTTGTCTGGAAGCTAAGGAAGTCCTTGTATGGACTTAAACAAGCTTCACGGTCATGGAACAAACATTTTGATAATGTGATTAAATCATATGGATTTTCACAGTGCAAAATTGAAAATTGTGTGTACCGATTATGCATCAGCGGAAGCGTGGTATTCCTTGTACTTTATGTAGATGACATTATTCTATTCGGTAACGATGTGAAGGTGTTGTCAAACATAAAGAGATGGTTATCTGAACAGTTTCAAATGAAGGACCTACAAGATGCTGGATACATCCTTGGGATTAAAGTCTTGCGTGATCGCAAGAAGAGGATGTTAAGCTTGTCTCGGGCCGCTTATATTGATACTGTGATTGCCTGTTTTAGTATGCAAAACGCCAAGAAAGGATTGCTACCTTTCAGAGATGGTGTTCCTCAGTCTAAGGCACAATGCCCTGCAACAGAAGAGGAGAAGGATGAGATGGCTAAAGTACCATATGCTTCGGCAGTGGGAAGTCTCAAGTATGAGATGTTATGTACGAGGCCAGATATCTGTTATGCCGTGGGCATGGTGGCCAGATATCAGTCTAACCCTGGACATGCATATTGGACTACTGTTAAACATATTCTCAAGTATCTGAAAAGAACTCGAGGTTGTTGTCTTGTTTATCAATGTGAGAATTTGTACCCCGTGGGTTATACGGATTCAGATTTCCAGGCGAATTAGGATGAGAAGAGATCAACCTCGGGCTATGTGTTCACCTTGGGAGGTGGAGATGTATCATGGAGGAGTGCGAAACAGAAATGTATCGCGGACTCCACCATGGAAGCTGAGTATGTGGCAGCTTCAGAGGCTTCTAAAGAAGCAGTGTGGCTCTGGAACTACCTCCAAGAGTTAGATATTGTTCTGAGTTTGCCCAAGACTATCACGGTATATTGTGATAATGCTGGTGCAGTAGCAAACTCTAAGGAACCAAGAACTCACAAGGCGTCAAAGCACATACAGAGAAAGTACCACATCATACGAGAAATTGTAGCGAGGGGCGATGTGCTAATAGAGAAGATTGACACTAAGGATAATCTAGCGGAATCATTTATAAAGGGCTTACCACAGAAGGCATACGAGGGTCATGTTCGTAGCCTAGGACTAAGGTAGATGCCGACCACCTGGTGACCAAATGTAATAGCTAGATTAGAATAGACACATCTTATACTCTGGAAAGTAATGGTATAATGCTTTGAATATAAGTGGGAGATTTTTAGAATTGTATGCATAAAAGCATTATGATTGATATATTGGGAAACGTTATGTTTGATGTACTGGTAATCATTAATGACTTACAATAAACAACTCATGTCTGAATTAACAATCATACGATGCGAACAAACACATCCAGTTATCTCGTCGATAGGGAGATCATACGGTGTGTAAGAGATCACAGAAGATCGTATAGATCGTTCGACCTAGCGAGATATAAACAATTATCACAGCTGAGACAGTTTCTAGTTTGGCTGTCGGTGCAGGCTGCGGCACACAAGTCCATTGGTGGTTTATCTTGACTGCTTTGTGTGACCGGTACATCTCAATGTATTGATAGGATCAACATTGAGATGAAAAATTCTACTTGACATATGAATGAGTAAAGATCTCGGTAACTTGGTCAGATCTAAAGTCTATTGAAAGCTGAGGGGCACACATGGGTTGACTGTCACTATGACTTGCTATGGTGGAGAGTCTTACATGTACTCATATATATGCATCTTGGGTGATGGCAAGTTGTGTGGGGTTTCCTCAGGCAGGATTTAGATAACCATATTCGTTTCAGGATGGTGACATTCCCTGGGAAGCTCACAAGATTCGTTATGCTAAGCCCTGCAGGCTGAATCATTGATTCAAGCATAAGCGATAAGGGTTGAGTGGTACTACTCAGGAATAATAAGAGATTAATTAATTACAGCTAATTGTCATACACTGAATTAATTAATGAATGTCTGAAACCTTAAATATGGGGATTAACCAAGTCAATGCAGCCCGTTCCTAATAACGTGGTAATAAAGCGGTAGGTCAACATTAATTCTCTGGTGGCATGAATTAATGTTTATTAATTAATTATGTTCTGGGTTGAACATAGAATTAATTAATAGGAGGCCTACTTTATTATTTGCATTTGATCTCTGGTCTGTCCCAACATTGCTCAGAGCCCATTAGAGTTTATTAAACCCTAATAGCCCATTCTCCAGATCTATATAAATAGAAAAATCTCTCATTCCCCACATAAGTTTTGAAGTTTCAAATCAGAAACCCTAGAGAGATTGAGAGAGAGTGGGCGGTTGTAGATCCGGTAGCGTATCCTCACCAGATTTCCGGATCGAGCCAGGGAACAGATCAGAAGATCAGATCTATAGGATCACCATCAACGATCTACTGCCGTATTCAATCTGCAGGAGTTGAGGTATTCCAAGAATCCATCTATTGCAATTAATTTTGTAGGAGCATGCTCAGGTTCGCCTTATTTATTTAATTTATATTTATTTTCGATATCCTAAGAACGATCCTTGGCAAGTTAAAATGGCAATTCGCGTTGTCTATTGTAGACTCGAATCCTACAATTGGTATCAGAGCCAGGTTCTAGTTCTTAGGCTCTATCCTGAATAAAATGTGATTAAATAAATATGTAAGTTCATGGATGGATTTAAAATTTGTCGTAGATGTTTTTGTTCTCGTGGCCCCTCTCCGATTTTGGTTTTGTTTTTAAATCGCGAGAAAATCTGGGATTAGATTGATAGGAAAATTTGTAATAGACTAGATCTGTTGTAATTTTATTCAATCTGTAAACTGAAACAAGAAAGAGAACAAGAACAACACAAGGTGAAGCAGTATTTTTTTTGTGACTAGGGATAGGCTACACCCGCACGCAGGCGGCACGCGGCAGTGCCACGCGGCGGTGCCCGTCGGCCGAGAGCCACCGCTACCGCCGGCTGGCAGGCCGCACATCGCGCGCACGCCTTTGTGTGCCTGCCGCCGTGTGCGGCTACCTCCGCAGGCTTCCTGCCCGCGTGGCTGCGCCTCTGCATTGCATGGACCCCGCTGGTGCAGGTCTTCTTCCCGCGCGGCTGCTCTGCGTTGCCTACAGCCGCACGTCACGCGCAGGCCTCTTGCGTGCCACCTCTACGGCTACACGGTGCTGCGGCCTCCTGCCGTTGCTGTGCACCGCTGGCACCTCGCCGGTCTTTTCTTGTTCTTCATCCCGTACAAATTACAGATTTGAAAAAAAATACGAAAAGACTATTCTATTACAATTTCTCCAATCAAATCTAATCATAGATTTTCTCGTGATTTTACAAAAATAATTTAATCCAAACACGGATAAACCAACGCAGTTTAAATTGTACGAGTTGCCTCGAGTAACAAAAATCGAAACCATCCACAACAATAATAATTCATACATGCATAAATCAAATAAATTGCTCATCTAAAAGAGCCTTGAAAACAAAATCAGTCTCTAATACCATTTGTAGGGATTTCATGGCAAACCGAACCGCCAAATCCAAAAAAACTCGGATCGTTCATGGATGTTGAGAACAATTACATGATCCTATGAATTTAATGCAGTGGATATCGAATATATACCTTAACTCCGTAGGGTTTGAGCTGATCTTTTAAGTTTGAATTTTTCAATCCCTCAATTTAACCATGCGATTTGATTAAAACTACGTAAATAGAAATTAGAACCGAATCTAATTTCAAGAATTAATCAAAGGAAAAGAGAAAAGGAAGAAATATGTTCTCCAGATTAGATCTTCATATCTGTATCCCAATGCTGTTCAATCCTGCTACTGGTGAGGATTCCACAGGACTATGAATTGTGTAAGTTAGACTCGAATTTCTTCTTCTCCCAGACACAATAGATGCGCCACCCCCCTCTCTCTCAGACTAGGGTTTCAACTGATTTAAATGTTCTAGGGTTTGTGAGCGAGAATTGTCTATTTATAGACCTAGGGTTGCAAACCCCAATAGGCTAATGGGCTCCTTTCAGCATATTTAATTGGACCAGACCTGGGACCTAATGCAAAAAATGAAGTGGGCCTATGAATTAATTAATTCACATGTCCACAACCCATGACACAATTAATTAATTAATATTAATTCCATTTCACCACAGAATTAATACTGATTTAGGTCTTTATTGCCACGTTATGAGAACGGGCTGCATTTACTTGAGAATCCTCATATTTAAGGTTACTGGACATTTATTAATTTATTGGAGCTTCTGACAAGCTTCCACAATTAATTAATTTCTTATTTTCTGAGCAGTACCAGTCAAACCTTATCACTCGTGCTTGAACTTAATTAGCCTGTAGGACTTTAGCACCATGAGTGTTATTGAGCTCCTCAGGGAATGTCCCCATCCTATTACTCGGATATGGTAACTTAACTCAAGTCTCAAGTTGTAATACGCGAACTGTTGTGACCCAAGATGCGAGTATACGAGCACGTTGCTCAGGTCTCCACCATGGCAAGTCAAAGTAAAAGTCAACCCGTGCATACCCCTGAACCTTCGTTAGGGTTTGTAATCAATCAAGATCGAGATCTTGTATTCTCTAATGTCAGACAGTAGAATGCATCTCACTGTGGTCCAATCAGTACGCAACCGCACGTACCAGCATATCAAGTAATCAAGACAGATTACTTCTTTCCGACTATGTTGCGACCTACACCGACAGACTTATCCTCGTACGCTGTCTTGGCTGTGATAATATTTATATCTCACTAGGTCAAGTGATCATACTATCTTCTGTGATCTACAACACGCAGTATGATCGTCCCTATCGGTAAGATAAGAGGATACCATTGTTACTCGCATGTAAGTTTGTTCAACAAATAAGAAATGATGTTGAATGTATACTCATTGTAATAAATGCTTTCTGTATACGAAACGCAACTGAGGTTGGTGAGCAAGGATACATTCTTGATAGTGATTCCATTGTATTCCACGCATACCACTGGGGATTCTCTCATCATTTCAAGTTTGGTGAGCAATTCGTTTTCTCCCGTCATGTGTGTGAAGTATCCACTATCCAGAATCCAAGCTCCCCTCTTCTTTCGTAGCTAATTTTGAAGTCCTTATACCTGCATCGCAAAGGAAGTTAGACTCTAGGTACCTGAGCTTCTGCGGGTCCTGTTGTGTTTGTCTTTTGGATCCACCCTTTGGGAATCCAGACTTGCTTCACCTTCATCACTATATGTTTCTTTTCTACCTTAGTCTTCCTTCTGAACTAATGAATGGTGTTTGGATGCATTGCAGAAGAAATCTTGGGTGTGTGCAAACTCTTTTTGGAAACTGAGTTCCTGTAAGAGTCTCGGAATCCTAGTCTCGGGTGTGAAGTATTCCTAGCCCTTAAAAATCAAACATGGTTGGTCTCAAACCTCAAATAGGTGTTCCCCCTACTTGGGTGAATTTTCTTCGCATAAGAGTTATGATTAAAGGACCTCGGATTTCTAAAATCTGGACGTGAAACTGACTTTCTTGATTCAGTTTCTGTTGTCAAAATTGACTTCCTTGCAGTTGGAACATATTGCTTTACCGACTTCTTAGGCACATTTGGCTTCCTCTCAGGTTGTTTCAACTTAGGAACTGAATTCTTTTTCAGTTTGAGAATTGAGTTTTTAAGTTTAGAAATTTGGAGTTTTGTCTTTTTCAACTTGATCGGCCAAATTGGAGTTTTTCCCTACTTGGGTTACTCCTTTACCTACCAACTTCACCTAGATACTGAAGATTCCTCCAAAATGATGATCTTTAAGTTTTCCAGTTTCTGAAGTGGATGCATGATTTCTCGATATATTTTCAACAAAACCAATCCCTGATTTATCAGAAGGATCTCTTAGAGCTTTTAAAACACCCTCAATTTTGCTAGCACTCGAATAAAGTGAGCAAATAAGTTTTTGATCATTAGAAACTTTGAGTTTAAAAGAATCACATTCCTCATAAAGATTTTCGAAATTTTCAAGCTAGAGGGAATGTTCTTTTCACAATTTTGTTTGCTCCTCACTATGTGACGTCAAGTTCTCAATCTCCTCGGTCAAAGTAGAAATTTGATGTTTTAGTGAGGCATTTTCACCGACTAAAATATTTTTTAACTGATAAAACTTGGTGAATTCTTTAGAAAGATTTTCAAGGGAAACATCATCTGAATCCGAGCAAATAGATTTAGTATCCTCGAGCACGCATGCAGAAAAACTAGAAACTAGGTTAAAATCAGTTACCAGTTTTTCAGTTCCCAGTCCTTCAGTTTCAGCATCTGAAGCATCATCTCCCATAGCATCCATGAAGAGAAAGAGTGCTTCCTCCTCTGACTCATCATCCGATGTGTAATAGCCATCATTATTGTCAGGAATATCGGGACCTTCAGTTCTGGAGAGCATGGTCTTTGCAACTGCTTTCGAAGCTCTCTTCTCGAATATCTTCTTCAATATTTCTCTCTCCTCTTTATCGACAAGAGGGCACTCGTACTTGAGGTTATTTGGTGAATTGCACTCAAACCAAGCTTTTGGTGCTCTCTCTATGAACTTCTGTTCATTTCCCTTTGATCCTTCATTTTTGCTTTAGCTCTTTCGATGAGCTTGGTCAGTCTCCTCATTTGTTCCTCAAGTTCAGCAATTGAGGACTCTTCCTCCCTTTTGTGGGAATATGAGGTTGTAGGAGCAATCTTCGAAACTGATGTCTGACCATTTGATTTTTCAGCTTGGTACGGCTACTTAGATCTTCTTTGGAAGTCCCTCTTTACGAAAAGGCCGCATCCTCTTCATTTGTTGCTGGTGAGCTTGCAATTCGAAAAAAAAATTCATTTATGTTCACCATCTGGATGTCTCATTCGTGTGCTTGAAGTCGGGTAAAGACATCTTGGTTGTCATCTTTAACAAATCCTTTTCTTTTAAGCTGGTAGTTTTCACAAACCAGTCTTCCTTGGGCTTCTTTGAAAGAATCTTGGCATTCAGATCAGCAACTGAATATTCTCTATCCAGGTTTTCTAGCTCACAGGCAATAACATTGAATCTAGCTGCCATTGATTTGATGTTTTCTCCAGGAAGCATCTGGAAGGACTCATACTTATCCACGCAAATTTGCATCTTAATGCGCTTCATTTGATCAGTTTCCAGACATAGGGCCAAGGAAATCCCATACTTATTTAACATTTTCGTATTCTAGAGCTTCTTCAACTAGAGCTTCTGGTAGGGATGCCAAGATCAGCTCGTGTGCCATCGGATCAAGGTGTGCACGAGCTTTGTCCTCGGTTGTCCATTCAGCGTATGACTTTTCCACGATCTCTGGGCCATCAGTTTCTCCGAGCTGAACATTGACTTTGGTAATCTTTAGAGGTCCTTTGGCCATTGCCTCAGCCTTCTCCGGATAAATGTTCTTCAGCATAATTAGAGACCTCTTCTTCCACATGTTGTGCATCTCGGCGGAGTACTTGGGAACTTTGTGATATTCATCATCTTTGATGTACCAGAGCTAAATCACAGAAAGAAACAAGTGCAAGGAATGGATCCGGTCCTAAGCAACTTAACAACGACAACCCTGTAAGGACTGACCGGCATTGATACCACTTGTTGGTCCCGAAATCAGAGTAATTTTGTATGCAGTGGAAGTAATTTATATGTTTGCACTTATTAAAACTGAAACTCAGTTTTCGGTTTTCAGTTTCCAAAAACTTAATTTAGCTTGAACTTAGTTTGAAGTTCCAGTTTCAAGTATACACTTCAATACATAGAAAGTATTGAAGGATTCAAATAAGTAAAAAAACTTAAATTACAGAAACTTAAATAACGCAGTAGAAAGACTGAGGATATTTATAGTGGTTCAGAGCATTAAGTCCTATGTCCACTCTTCGGAACTAAAATCTGGTAATCCACTCAGTAACAAATTACAAGCTTTCTCACGATCTATACTAGGCCGTCGGTTCCCAATATCCTTCGGCTTGCTAGGTCACTCGCCCAGAAACTTGGTCATCTGCTTCTTTCTTCAATCTAAAGTGAGGAAGCACCTCGCAGCCTTCAAATTAGAAAGTTGGATATTTACTGTTCTTCCCAGAACTTCAGTTGTTGGCAAAGCCCGTCAAAATCAGAATTCCAGAGTGGAAAACTAACTATTGTGTTTATTACTTGAAAAGTAATAAAAACCAAATGATTATCTTTAGCTTGGAAAGCTTAAGCCTCGTGTTAAGAGACACGGTATATTAAGAAAGCTTGAACTAAAAAGCTAAGCCTCGCGACTTAGACAGGCATGGAATCTAAGAACTTGCTTGAGAGCTTTATGTTTGGCAGAGTTACGACTTGTTCTTTCGAAAGATTAAGGTGCACTCCTCTCAAGTGGTTGTCAGCTATTTATAGGTAGATGTCTCGACAATTTGAATTATGTCCGTTAGAGACAAGAATTCATCCGTTAGACACAACGAGAATATTGTCCAATCATCGCCATTCTTCTGTTTGTAGCAGTCTGCTATGCGATCTACTTTTTGTCTTTTGTAGTGTACTTTTACTGCTTCTTGTTAGAGCTAAATTCAGTCAGAGGAACTGGAAACTAAGATTCCTCGTACATGATTAGTGATCGACAAGCTTTAAGGAATCTTGAATGACATTTCGAGTTCCACTCGGTTTCCTTTTGTCTCCTTGCTTTTCACGTGCACTTTAAGTTCTAAAATTGAAAACTGAAATTCTCTTGATCTCAAGTTTTAAGTTTCTAAAATGCTTCAGTGAAAAGTCAATTTCCAGAAACTTACTTTCTGGACATTTCAAGTTTTCAAGTTCCGGAACTTGACCTCAACATTTCTAGTTTCTTAATATCTTCACTTTAAGTTAAGTTTTGAAATTTGATTCCGGCATCTTGAGCTTTGACTTCTAACAATTTTCTCATTTGAGAAACTCAGTTTCTTTCGCTCGATCTTTGGCTTCCAGTTTCTAGTTTCTATTACAACTCGATTTATCCTATACAAAGATTACATGTAGAAACATACTAGAAACTTAAAGCTAGTTTTGACATACTAAAACATCAAATAAAAAGTAAACTGAAAATCAGTTTCTAACAACCATTATACCTAAGCTAAAAAATTTCTGATATTATAAATTGTTTTGTCATGAATTTTTATTTTTCGCAATAAGTAAATTCATAAACTATAAAGACGTCATTGCCTCATTTCATAGAATTTTTTTTGATACTATTGTTATGAATTGCACTTTTCAATAATGGTTACTAAATTGTAAGTATAAGAAATGATACTATAAGATTTAAATAATTATAGTCCATCCAGAATCTATCTTAAATTCCGATGAGTTTACCATATTGATATATTTTTTTTAAAAAAAAATTGATGTACACAATTAAAAAAAAATGCTCATTGCTTTATTCAAACACATGATTAATCGACTATAATAAAACGTTTAATTGAAAATACCCTATTGACATTTTAGTAACTAGATATATATGATATATTGCTTTTTCTTGATATAAAGTATCATTTATGGTGCCATAGGATCCACACAATTCAATTATGATTTTTGATAGTGCATTTTTTCCCTCGAATTAAAGGTACGTTCCACTCCATGAGCGTATGTCTCGCTATATTGGACATGGAAATCGTGGTAATGATAGCCTATGTTATAATTGTATACTAACTCCATCCTAATTATTTAATTTGTTTTAATTTAAACTAATATCAAAATTCATTTATGAATATATTAAATATTTGGACAGATTTCCTGAATTACCATTATTTAACTATAACTATTAGTAATAATCCTATTAATTGTGTGTAATTTATAAAATCGTTTGAAGGTAAATTTATAAATTCAGGCAAGAAACAAAATTAAATTTGGATATGAGACCATATAAATGGAACACATCAAAATAGTAATCAGGACAAATAATTGGGAGAGAGGGAGTATGAGTCATTTGAAATATTTTATGTATGAGAGTTGTAGAATTTAATGCTGCGTAATTAATATTGATTATTATATTATATTAATATTTCAATTTTAACTTTGATTTTAATTCATTTCGTCTCACTTTAATTGCATACGTTTAATTATTGATATGAATTAGAATAGCATCAGGTTTGGATCAACCTTATAAAGTTATAGACTATATATTCAGTCTGAATATATTTGGGTTAAAGTTTTTTTTAGTTTGAAAAATCCTGACCTTAATTTTAAATCTAAATTGATTTTTGAGTCAGCCTGTTGGACACACAAATACATGATTTATTTTTTTGTATTTAAAAATTTATAAAAGTTTTTAATGTCATTATGTGCTTTCTTATGAACAAAAAAAATGTTTATTCTCTCTTACAAGAAAATCAAAATGCATTACATTTTTTCTTCATTCTTCAATTTAAATAATAAAATATGTGATTTTTGATTCCATCAATTTTTTAAAATGTTACTTTATATTGGTCACGAATTAGAGCCCACAAAATGATTAAACGCAAAAGTAAAAATAAATGTGTACAGTAGGCTCACTTTTAAATTCTCAGCCGACTGAAGAAGAGTTGATTGACGGTTGTGAAACGTTATTGGCCAAAGAAATTTAGCTTTCAAGTTCAGTTGTACTCAACAATTGAATGCCATTGGGTTTCAAAACAGTAAGAAGTGCAGTTAGCTATTGTTGAGGGTAAGATTATTTGGAATTCGGAGCCCCGAGAACTATGAGCGAGAACAAATAGAGAATAGCATATCCGGTGTAAAGAAAATACAAATAGATGGCTTGAATATAAAGTACAAGTAAATCGAACTAGTCTAAAAACGAAATAGGAAAAATGATGAGCTTTCGGATTTCTCTGGCTAGTAGCTAATGAACCTAAGAGTAGTCTTTTTCTCTCTCTTTTCGTGTGTCTTCACTGACGTCTTGAGGGGGTATTTATAGAGGGTGGTTGTCGCCTAGGGTTTTCGTGATCTTCTCTCGACAGTTAGAGGTCGTTTCCGTGAAAATTGGAGTGGCCTATCCACGTGGTAGTTGAGCAGTCCCAGGAATATCGCGAGCTAGATATTGTGCGCCCATTGCTTCCTTCTGGCCGTTGAGCGATTGCTAGGGCAGACCGCAGTCCTCATATCGAGCCCTCTCCTTGTTGATTGGACTGCTTTTATCCTCGACCGAACTGCTTTCTACCTTGATTGGACTGCTTTCGTCCTGCTGGACTACTTCTTCGTCGGACTCTGATCTCGGCGGACTGGGCTACTATGATCTTACTGGACTGGCAGCGTAATCGATCCTCCATCTGGACTTAGTAGGCTTCAGATTTGGTTCTCTATTGGGCCAAAACTGGTTCTGACCCAAACAACTATAATATAGCTAAAAGCAATAACGAAAACAGTAATAACTCAAGATATATAGTGGTTTGGGAGCTTAAAGTCCTTATGTCTTTATTCGTTCACAAGGAATGAAATTCACTTACTCAGACTACCCATGTAATTTAATATAGGCCATAGTCTTCGTTCTTATCTAATGGGAAACTTGCGCTGACTGGGCTTTACCACAGTCTGCGTGGCAGGCTTCCTCAGTTGTTCTCCGTAACGGACACTGCATATCTTGAAATTTTACCATTCTCTGCAACCTAGGCTTCTCTAGTTGTAGATTTTAGGTTTGCATTCTCTTCAAATGAACATGGATCGTGGATTGGTATGTTCTTAGGTGGACCTTTGAAGTTCTTGGAATTCTTGTTGCATGTTAGCTGTGGATTTCTAGGGATCTCGTGCTTGAAAAAGGTACAAATGTCTTGATTAAGTACTCAGAAAGCCTTAGGAAACTTTATAGAGAGATTTGTTGTAGATTGTTAACTATTTTGTAGTACCGCACTTTGTATCAGTTTGCTCCTTTTTTCCTTCCCTCTTGAATGGGGTAGTTATTGGCCACAATTTGAATAGTAGCCGTTTAGTGATATTGATGGTGACCCCTATTTTTCCAAGTATCCGTTGTCATAAGAAATTGTATCATTTCTTATACTTTCTGGCTCTACTTAGTGGTTACCTAATCTACAACTTTAAATGGTTTATCAATTGACAATATTAGTTATCTGACTTTCAGACATAGCGTTTTATCATAAGAATGACGACTTTGAATGGTTTTGAAGTGTCAACTCCTCCTTTTTTTCGGTCTCAATTATTTTCCACACAACTGGAATGATTTGACTTTATGTCTGCTGAATGACTAAAATATTAGTTGAAAAAATCAATGAAACTTATACTCTTTTCAACTGTCAGTTCTTTGTGAACTATTAACTTTCTTTTTTTTTCTTAGAATTGTCGGCAGACCAGTTATGGACATTAGTCAGACTTGGTCTTTTATCTTCAGCTCCTCGAGTCTTCAGCCTAAGCTATTACAACTCAAGAACCTATACAAGTAGGGTTGTAAATGAATCAAACTTTTCGTGAGCTACTCGGGTCTCGACTCAAAAAGCCCCGTTCAAGCTCGTTAGTAAATTTTATTTATTAAATGAATCAAACTTGAACTTTATAGTATTCGACTTATGAGCTCGTGAACAAATTCTTTAGCTAAACAAATATGGAATTTATATTTATTAATTATTAAAAATCAATATTTTCATTATTCAACAATAACAAGTATGTTAAACTTTGTGATTAAATGGGAAATTTGAAGTTGAAAATGAATATGATATTATTTTTGGAATAAATAATTTATTTGTCAAAATTAATAAATATTTTGAATATAATCTAAATTTAGATTGTTTAGGCTCAACTAAGGCTGGATTATGTTCATGAATTTTAAAGTATTCGATAAAAAAAGGTAAAAGCTAGATTCGAAAATAAACAAATCAAACTAGAGCAAGACAATACTCGGCTTGACTCAGTTCAGTTACACCCATATATGTACAAGATTTTACATTCTAAGGACTTTTTTAGTATGGTCAACTCTATACTACTGGAATAGTTTAATGATGGTTTATGATATATTATCAATACTAAACATTATTCCTAACAATTTCCCCCCTTTTGATGATATCAAAATCATCTGACAAAAAAAAAAAAGAAGAGAAGGGGGTTACAAACTCAGTTGTCAAGATGAAAACCAGGAGTTCCGCTCAACATGTTATTTCATAGATGTGTTATTCCCCCTTTGAAAAACAAAAGGTAATAAGAAGATGTTGCTCGTTTAAACAACTTGGGAGGGAGTATTTCACTAACTATGTATCCTTAGTTCAGTTAACAAAAAACATGTAAATATCTTTGAGACAAATAGATATTTTCATTCAAAGCGAGAATGTTAGTCTTTTTTCATTGAGAAAAATAAGTGTAGTTACAGTGATATTGTAGAAACAATTGATTATTTTGATCCTAGCTTCAACTATGTCATGTAGATCATGATATTTCTAAGACTTCTTTCATCGTCTTCTTCTTTTCCTCTTTCTTGGTTATAAGTGGCTTACCTTGATCATTTGATATGCTGGTGCATGGGATTACGTATTGAGTAGACCACAGTGACATGTGTTCTTATGTTTTTCATTAGAAGAACCAGATCTCGTGACTTAGTTGAGTCTAAAGAGTAATAAAGGTTCAGAACTAATACACATGATGCGTGTCACTTTAACTTTCCATGGTGGAGAATCTTAGTCACATACTCATATATCAACATCTTCGGTGACAACAACTTGTGTAGTATATTTTGGTCACTGATGCTAATTAACCAAATCCAGGTATATGATGGGGACATTCCCTAAGGAACTTAAAAAGCTTCATCATGATGTAGTCCTGCAAGCTGATTAAGTTTAAGCATGGATGATAAACGTTTTGTGGCACTACTCATAATAATAAGATGTTAATTAATTATTTGAAGCTTGTTAGAGACTTAAATTAATTAATGAATGTTCGGAATCTTAAATATGGGTATTTAATAGGTTGATGCAACCCGTTCCTGATAACATGATAATAAAGGGATATGTCAACATTAATTCTCTAGTGTAATGAATTAATATTAATTAATTAATTATGTTCAGGATTTAGGACATGAAAACTAATTAATTCATAGGCCCACTTTATTATTTGCAATACGTCTCAGGCCTGGCCCAATAAAATGCTGAATGGAGCCCATTATTTTGACACCCACGATCGAACTGTGTTTATGGATTTGCCATTTCGTTTGCAGGTAAAACCCGTTAGTTAGGGTATTATGTGCAAATTCAGCTACTATACTTTCTAGTTCCAAGGACTAAATAGAAGGAGGAGAATGAACTTTTCCAAGTCATTCGGCTTCTCGACCTTCTCGCAATAGACTTTTCCATAAGTGAAATATGAAGTTCTTCATCTGCTCTCTTAGAGGTAGAGGAGACTTCTTGCAGGGTTTCTAGACATGAGTTTTGTTGATGGATGCTAATGGGAGATATGTACCGGAGAATTGTAGAATTGATTGCATCATCATGTAGCGGCTGACACCAATCTAAAATCCATCACAGCTAGTCTAAGAATCTCAGTTGGTTTGCATGTCGACTCCTTCTCCAGTTTGTAGTTGTCAACGTCTTTCAGCACTTGATTTTACGTATTTTATGCACACTAATAATAAATTATCATCTATGATCTAAAGCCATCATCTCTCACTTGATCACTGTGTTCTTACATGAGACTCATAGCTGGTTAGCTTGAGTTAATCATAGTTCAGACTCTTTCCAAATGACTAAATCCAAAATAGACTTTCTAATTCTTCAGATTTCTACCCAAAAACCATCCAGCAATTATGAGTTCAATGAGGAATGCAAACTCGCTCCTGTGAAGCACGTAAACCTAGAAACTTTCATGGTAAATACAACCAGTTTGAAGAAGATTGGAGTGCCTAGCATGTGGAGTCGTGTGGTGAGTCTCAATGTTTTTAGTTGTGTGGAATTTGGAGGACATATGAGCTTCTCAAAACCGTAAGAGACTTTTTCATTATGTTATAACTTGTTCTAGTGAATTTCTTATCCACCTGTCGATGAAAAAGTGGATATATGATCTTTTGGCTTCGGAACCACTATACATCCTTCGTTGTTAACAACTTTCTTTGTTTAACTTGTTCGCTAGCTTATTTGAAATCCAACAATTGACTAAGCTATTGGTGTATTAAGTGAATTGGCTAACTTTTTCGAATTTGATGATCAATCAGTTTTAAGTAAGCGTGAACTAACTTGAGTATGAGTAAGTTTGGTCTCAACACAACATAAGACTTTTGTTACGCATCTTAAATGCTTTGATTTGGGGCCAACATGATGTGTTTCAAATCAGCTAAATGTTGTAAAATAGTTAACTGAAAGCGTAAATGAGATATAATTTATACTGGCTTGAGTGCCAACTGTCCATACATCCACTAGTCTTTCTTCACGAATGAAATTCACTACCCTCAGTTACTTATGATAATTTAATACGATTTACAACTTTGAATCTTCTTTGACTGAGTCTCTTCACCTCAATCACAGGCACCACAGTCGGTTGAGCTTTACCACACTCTACGTGCTAGGCCCTTCCTTCTATAACTTTAGTTGTCCACGGTATTTGAATAGGGTTGCAACTTATGTTCTTCTACTAGCTGGAATATCCACGATCTTAGGTACATGGTATGAAAGCTTTTTTCCCTTCATGATCGTCGGCCTAGTGGTGGTGATCCTATGAATCTGTGTTGTCTTGGAGCCTCTATTGAGGATCAGTAGATCAACCTCCAATGATCTCATGCTTGAAACAAGGAAGACTAAGAGAGACATAGTGAGATATTGCAAATAGATAGTTGTAGTAGAATTGACAATTAGACCAGTAACTTCTTTTCTTTTTAAATAGGTATTTATAAGCTTGATTTGAGTTCTAGTCATGGAGAAAAGTGTGATACAACCATATACTTCCAAGTGAGCGTTTACATGATGATGAACAATTATGCAACTTTTGTCCTTTGGATGAGACATCTTGAATTACAGAAGCATCAACTAACTTGAGAGTTTGTTGAATGTATCTTTGCCTGTCCACTCTCTTTTCCTCACTTGTACAGTTTCTCCCGAACTATCAACGCAGTCTTCTCATTATTGGTCAGTTATCTCTTCTGACCATCAGTTTTAGCTCTTTTCCAGTAACTACTAGTTGCATATAAGTAGTTATTGATACTTCTAACAAGTCGATCTTCAGTTAGTTTTGTTTTTTAAGTTTTCAACTCTTTTTTGAACCTAAACTATTACAGCTTTAGAACCTATACCATGAGTGCATAGTCAGTTCTATCTGGAAAGCTCTATACAACTAATAGTTGACTGATGGTTTTTGAGAATCATTAAAACAAAATAGAATTCCTAACACTTTATATTTAGATAATTTTATGGACTCAATTATTGAATTAAATATTATTTCCAATAAATAAAGTTATATAACTTAAAACTTGATTAAGAAATATCTTCTTCAATATTAAAAATAGCTTTTGATAATATAATTGAGAATAAAAATACCAATAATTGGGCCAACCAATTGGGCTTTGGGCTCACTTCTATAAGGCATCGGACTATTCGGATGGAATTTTTTCCAAACCAAATATTTCAACCATAATTTAATTTTTAGCTAGGTTTAATAAGATTAACTTACAAATTTTAGACTAAATTAACATCTTTATATTTATTCTTATACTTTTTTTTTTTGAAAGTAGGTTAAACATAAATTATTGAAATAAATAATGATGCTTCGACCTTACTAAAGGTGGAATGATAAGATATCATTAATATAATTTTAATTATTATTTCATCGAACCACTTATCCTTACTTCATGACTGTGGTATTGGTATTATTCTTTTTCTTTATAATTTTGGTCATACTAATTTAAATTCTACATTAGGTCTTTATAATATAATTCAACTCCTTAACCATTTACGTATTGAATTGGGGACTGTTGAATTACGATGGTAAGCATGATTGAGGAAGAAATGAGAAGGAAATTATTTCTTTCATTCTAAGTTATGAATCAATTGATACAATTCTAATATATAGAGATAGAAGAAGAAAATAAAAGGAAAAAAATCAATACAAATAAAAAAGGGATCTTGAATATCTTTCCCTAATTGAGTTGATCTTGATTGATTTCCTTGATTCTTGATTGATTTCCTTGATTCTTTCCAACACTCCCCCTCAAGTTAAGTATCGGGATTCCCTATACTTAACTTGCCCAGAACTTCTGAGAAACTCTTGGAATCTACAGCTTTAGTTAGAATATCAGCCAACTAATCTTTTGAGGAAACAAACGGCAGTGCGATCGTGCCATCATCGATCTTCTCCTTTATGAAATGCCGGTCGACCTCCACATGTTTAGTTCGGTCATGTTGAACCGGGTTACCAGAGATACTTATGGCAGCCTTGTTGTCACAAAAGAGCCGACAAGTCTTCCCAGAAAAGAGCCCTAGTTCTTTCATAAGTTTTCTCAACCACATAACTTCTGTTAAACCACTTTTGATACCTCTGAATTCTGCTTCTGCACTTGACAGTGCAACAACCTTTTGCTTCTTGCTCCTCCAAGAGACAAGATTCCCCCCAACTAGAACAAAGTAGCCGGCTGTGGATTTTCTGTCAATTGGGTTTCCGGCCCAATCTGCATCAGTGTAAGCCTGGATTTCGAGGTTATCCGATTTTCTGAAGAGGACCCCAAAATCAGCTGTACCTTTTAAATATTTTATAATCCTCAGGGCAGCTTCAAGGTGTTCAACTTGAGGATGGTGCATGAATTGACTGACAATTCCCACGACATAAGATATATCGGGGCGAGTGTGAGAGAGGTAGATGAGACGTCCCACAAGTCGTTGATACTGACCTCGATCGACATCATCGGCTTTTTCCTTGATTTGAAGCCCATGGTTAACCGCGATTGGGGTGGTCGCTGGCTTGCAGTCAAGTAGTCCAGTTTCAGCAATGAGATCAAGAGTGTATTTTTTCTGATTAATAAAGATGCCACGTTTTGATCTCAGAACTTCAATCCCTAGGAAGTATTTTAACCTTCCCAGATCTTTCATCTCAAATTCCTTAAACAGATTCACCTTCAATTTTATAATCTCCTCTGTATCATTCCCTGTCAGAATCATATCATCAACATAAATGATTAGACAAGTTAGTAAATCTCCTCTTCGTTTGATAAACAGTGTATGATCAGAGTTGCTTTGCTGGAAGCCTAATTTCTTCATAACAGCTGTAAACCTTCCAAACCAGGCTCTAGGAGATTGCTTGAGACCATAAAGAGTCTTCTTGAGCCTACAGACTTCATCTTCTTTGAACTCATGAGAAAAACCCGGAGGAGGTAGCATATACACCTCTTCCTTCAGATCTCCATGCAGGAAAGCGTTTGTGACATCGAACTGGTGGAGAGCCCAATCTTTGGTTGCAGCAATTGATAGAAGAACCCTGACTGTATTCATCTTGGCTACTGGAGAAAAAGTCTCGGCATAGTCAATTCCGTAGGTCTGTGTGTACCCCTTGGCTACCAACCGAGCCTTGTATCGTTCAATAGACCCGTCTGACTTTCTTTTGATAGTGAAGACCCACCTACATCCAATAGGTTTCTTTCCTTCGGGAAGTCGGCACTTGTCATATGTGTTGGTTCTGTTCAAGGCATCCATTTCTTTCTGAATCACTTCTTTCCAGTGTGGTATACTCAGTGCTTCCACTTCGGAGGGAGGTATCTCCTCCGTGTACAAGGCTTTTTCATAAGTTGTGGCCTCTTTTGAAAGATTAACTTTAACAAGAGATCCAATAGGATACTTGCTGCGCCGACTTTCTCTTTCAGGAGAGTACCGTCTGGGAGGTATACCTATTGTACTTCGAGGGGGAAGTACATATTGTTCCTGCAAAACAGTCACCTCGGGTTCCAGTTCTCTTAATTCAACAGGTGAGATAGGTAAATCAGAGAAAGAAGGAGATTTAACAGGTGAGATCGGTAAATCAGAGAAAGGAGGAGGAATATTACTATCACCAGAGGATACCAAGTTTTCAGGAGATCTTGGAGGTAGCACTTCAAGCTGGATTTGTTCTGAGTTTTCTGTGGGTTGATCAGAAGGTACCTGCCCTTTTTCAGGATCGTCGGAAGGAACACTTAGAAGCCAGCTTAGATGGTCACTACTATTCTCCCCCTGAGCACTAGGGTGGCTTCGGAAAAAATACTCTGCCTCAAGGAAGTCGCAGTGTATGGTAGTGATGACCTGTCGGGTTTTTGGGTTGTAGCACCTATACCCCTTTTGATTAACCCCATAACCAACGAATACACACTTTTCAGCACAAGGTGCAAATTTGGTGCGCTCGTGTTTCGGAATATGAACAAAGACAGAACAACCAAAAATTCTGGGTTCAAGAGTAAGAGCGGAAGGAATAGTGACACAGGAGGAAAGGTATTGTAATGGTGTTTGTAATTGGAGAATTTTTGTAGGTAACCTATTGAGAAGATAGACACTAGTAGCTACAGCTTCAGGCCAAAGGGTGGTGGGAACACCAGATTCTAACATCATAGCACGAGTCATCTCTAAAAGGATCCTATTCTTTCTTTCTACAATCCCATTTTGTTCAGGGGTATAGGAGCAAGAGGTTTGGTGCAAAATGTCTTTTTGTTGACAAAAATTGATCATAGAGGTATTAATGAACTCACGTCCGTTATCGGAGCGAAGAATCTGAATTTGTTTTTTGAACTGAGTTTGCACCATAGCATAAAACATAACAAACTTCTCAAAAACCTGAGACTTGGTTTCTAAGAAATAGATCCAGGTCATCCTAGAGCAGTCATCAACAAATAGAAGGAAATATTTAAAGCGATTGCCTCCTAAACACGGAGCTGGACCCCACACATCAGAATGAACAAGAGAAAAAATATCATTGACTCTCTTATTTTTGGCCGGAAACGAATGTCGGTGGCTTTTGGCCATAACATAAGAATCACAAGAAAGCTTAGTGTTTGTAGCTAACTTAGGAAACAGTAACTGTAAATACCCTTTAGAAGGATGTCCTAACCGTCTATGCCACAACCAAATTTCCCTATCAGCCGATTTATGAGTAAGTAAAGCGGTACTGTTTTGATCAACCTCATCGACACAGTACAGTCCCTGCTTCTCAGTGCCACGCCCAATGATCTTCTTCGTCCTGATATCCTGCAAAAGACAGAAGGACGGGTTTATAATAAGGGTGCAATTTAATTCTCGAGTGATATGGCTGATGGAAAGGAGTTTATGAGAAAGAGAAGGAACAAGAAGGCAGTTAGAAAGGCGTAAGGTAGGAGAAATTTGCACCGTTCCTGATCCTACTACGGGTACTAGATCCCCATTGGCGGTTTGGATATGAGTTTTATTGGTTTTGGAAAGGTTTAAAAAATCATTTTTGTCGAACGACATAGTATCTGTGGCCCCACAATCGAAAATCCAACCCCCAGAAAAAGGTTTTTGCATAGGGTTGATTTTACTACTATAATTACATAAGGAGATATCATTAGTAAGGTTTGGAGGGGTGATTTTGAAGGAATTGAAAGCAGAGGGGTTAAAATTAAGAGAACTTAAACTAGAGGGACTAAATTGCAAGAAATCATAATTAAATTGAAAATTATGAAAATTTGGGTTTGGTATTTTCCCAAACCCTCTACCTCTCCCACCGATTGACGACACCTTCCAGTCGTCTGCCTCCCCCACGTTGCTCACGTCGCCGGCTGCTTCCCCCACGTCACAGGTCGCCGTCGCCGGCCTGTCGCCGGTCGCCGTCAGCCAACCACCGCACCCGGACGCAGCGGCTGTCCTGAATCTCGCTACCCCATCTCCAGCAGCTCCAGCGGCAGCAGATCCGCCAAAAACAGTCGCCGTGCCCCCCAGACGGCTGAAGTCGGCCACTGAGCCGCCGACTCCTCTTAAACCAATCGCCGATCCCTCTTTTCCCTCTGACATCTTTGCTTGGATCTGAAGCAGGTATCCGACGGACTGAGTTCCCAAGGCTTGAATTTTTATTTTTATTTTTTTTTGCTTTGGTTAGAACGAAGATGAACTTGTCGTTCTGAGTTCTTGGTTAGGATTGGTTTTGATTTTCTCGGTCTGCAGAGTCAGGATTTTACTCCTGCTCTGATACCATGTTGAATTACGATGGTAAGCATGATTGAGGAAGAAATGAGAAGGAAATTATTTCTTTCATTCTAAGTTATGAATCAATTGATACAATTCTAATATATAGAGATAGAAGAAGAAAATAAAAGGAAAAAATCAATACAAATAAAAAAGGGATCTTGAATATCTTTCCCTAATTGAGTTGATCTTGATTGATTTCCTTGATTCTTGATTGATTTCCTTGATTCTTTCCAACAGGGACTTTATTTGTTATGCTTTAAAATGGATAAATACTTTTCAGATATGAATATACATGCACTGTTACACTTAATTCATTAAAAATCTATTGTGTTAATAGATTACAAATTTGAAAATATACTTGACATCACGATATCTAAGAGGAAAAATATTTATTGTTGGAGATTGTATGAGATTGTTCTTTAGGAAAATAAAATACTGTAGTAAAGGTATCAAGTTAAGAGAGCAACATAGACATCTATGTTGATGTCATATCTTTCAACCTCACCATGAAAATTGATATATAAAATATTGTCAAAGATGAGTGGGATGATGGTGAAGTTGATGGGATGTAAGTAACAATTGTCATTCTCATCACATTTTACATTTTTTGTTACATTTCCTATATTATTACTATAAATGATAGTTTTTCTTTTTAATTATTTACACTTTAGTTTAGTTGTTAAAAAAAACTTCAAATATATAGGGTTAAACAAATATATCTCATAATATTTGCTTTGAGAATTAGATCTCATACTTTAATTTTCTAATGCAATGATGTCCTCTATCTGACAAAACTACATATTTTTCATACATTTTTTTGGTATCTAGCACTGTGTTCATTTAATTGACACAAATAAAAGAAATCTTATTTTATTTATTAACTCCATCGTTTTATTTAGTTTAACTTTTTTCTATTTTTTCAATTTCAAAACATCTTTGATTTTGATAAATAAAACGCCGTTTCTGTGGATTTGCGAAATAAATAATACATCATTGCCGGGTGGGCAAAAAATATCTGATTCAGTATGTTTGTAACTCCGTAAATAGCAGATGACATGATTGTATAACGAAATAAAAATATAGAATGTAATCTGCAATCACAAATACTATAAGATATATGTTTCTAAACCTAAATATAATTCGATGTTTCGCTAATTGTTCAATTCATTTAATAGGCTTTATTATACCATATTAAATATAAATAATATTTGGCAAATTATCAGATGAGACGGTCTCTTCATTTTTATTGTGAGACGAATTTAATGAAATGATGTGTTCTATTGTTACAAATGATGTCTCACCATTTTTATTGTGAGACGAATTTAATGAAATGATGTGTTTCTTTATTACAAATGATGTATTTCTTTGTTACAAATAATGTAATTTTTAAAATTGAAATGATATATTTAATGTATTGAAATGATGTATTAAGGTCCGTTTTACAATAAAAAATGGTAATACCGTCTCTCAGGAGACCAACTCATAATATTTTTTTTTCTTCGATTATTAACTATCAAAAATTAATTACATTATTATTATATTCTAACAATAGTTATGTACCTATATCTAATATAATAAGCTCCATTAAATACTATTAGAATCAAACTCAAGTATAAAAACAATAAGAAATCAAAGAATAACATAAAAAATTTCACAAGAGATACAAATGATGATCTTGCAATTACTACCTACAACACGTTCATGAATTTTCAATAAATATTTATAAACATTCTAATTTTCTCAAATATACTTCTAAGGTATGTTTACTTGGAAATAAATGTTCGAATTATCAATTTTGTTCTAAATTTAAAATGAGAGCGAAAATCTAACAACGAAAAGTCAACGTTCGTCAACAAAACCAAAAATTTTTGGAAACGAGTATAGCTTTTAGAAAGTTAGCATGTTTTATTTGGGTTTTCAATAAAATGTCAACTTTATAACATCAAATTTCTATTCCAATCACAAATTGACAAAAAATTCGTAGCTTGAGCATTTATTTAAGAATACACATAATTCTTAATAAATTTAAGAAAACTATAATTATTTATAATTCTTGAGATATACTAGATAATTCCATATCTTGTATATTAGGGTTTTATATATTTCTCCATATCTTCGTAAATTAGATAGATTTGTTTTCTTTCTCTATATATATATGTACTTGTACATCATTATTCATTGAGTGAAATAAAGAGAATTATTTCTCTACATGGTATCAGCCAAACCTTGGTTGTAAACCATAACCCTAATTTCTATTCCCGTCGCCTGCGTCAGTTTTCCGTCCATAGTTATTTGGATAGCGAACCTTCTGCGTGAATTACGCATCCCGCTTCGGTCAGTACCGTGTATATACTCTGATAATGTGAGCGCCTTATTCCTGACACAGAATCCAGTTGCACACAAACGGGCGAAGCACATTGACATTGACTACCACTTTGTTCGTGAGCTTGTTTGTTCGAACAAGTTATCGACGCGCTTCATCAGATCTGAGGAACAGGTGGCTGACATATTCACAAAGAGTCTGCCGCGCAAGCTCTTCGAAGACTTCTGCTCCAAGCTTCGACTATCTCCGTCTTTGCTTGACGAGGGTCTTGAGATATACTAGATAATTTCATATCTTGTATATTAGGGTTTTATATATTTCTCCATATCTTTGTAAATTAGATAGATTTGTTTTCTTTCTCTATAGTACTTGTACATCATTATTCATTGAGTGAAATAAAGGGAATTATTTCTATACAATAATATATTCAGCCATTTATTATTATACTATTGATAAAACACGATATTACCTATGAGATTAAGGAGAATTGTCGATCCAGGACCCAAAAGATAGTTTAATTGTCAATCCAGGACCCGAAAGATGATTTTTCAATACAGGACCCGAAAGATCAAATAATTCTCAATCCAGGACCTGATATTGAGGTCCTGGATTGAGAATCGTATGATCTTTCGGGTCCTGGATTGAGAATCTTTGTGATCTTTCAGGTCCTGAATTGACAATTAATCTTTCGGGTCCTGAATTGACAATTAAACTATCTTTCGGGTCCTGAATCGATAAAACTCCTATGATTAAACAAACCAAAACCATACGAGTTATTAAGTTGTGACATGTGGCAGTTTCATATTTAGTTACTTTAGCAAGATTAACTAATAATAGTTAAATATTTCACATGGTGATTGCTGCAATAATGGACCAACACATTGCTACTATTTCCCACTAAATAAATATTAGTATGCAATTATAAGTAATCAACCATATTTGAGTAAAATTTGAAATTTAAACATAATACAAACAACCTAGTCAATCACGATAGCGATAGTCATTACCAATCGAAAAAGAAAGAAAAAGCCACATATACATACAGTCACATCCTAATGTTTTTCCTTGAAACTGCTACCATGTTAATTAGGAAACTATGATTATCTTCTTAATTTCTTTTATTAACTAATTTGTAGGATATAACATTTACATGTTTTAGATTTTCCTTCAAATTACTTGAATTAAAGAATATTTCAATATTTATTTATCCTGTAATTATAGCATAATGATAACTCCCTTTAGGAGTTATTATTTTACTATTTTCTTAATGTGTTTTATGTTCTTTTAAGTGTTTCTAATATTTTTTAGGTAGTTATTGTGTTGTATTTATCTTTGTTTGCATAGTGTATCTTGTATAGTTGTGTTTTACAATTTTTAGTTGTTTTGTAATTTGAGCCAAGGAATTGAAAGAACAATATGTTGAAGGTAATGCTGGAGCATCGGAGTGACATTCACTGGAAGCTCAGAGAGTGTACCAGGGGGACATTTTTATGACACAAAAGCACTTTTGCTTTTCATTGCTTTTTATGATTACAGGTGTCACTCAAATTTTAATGACAGCACACAAGGGTAGAAAATGCAGCACACAATTTATGGAGAAAGTAGGGTAAGGGAAGAGAACAACCAAAAGGGGGATCTCAATTCTTTCTCTACAAGCCACATTCTGAAGAAGGTGATTATGGGAGGAAGAGAAGAGATAAGGCAGGAGAAGAACAGCAGCACCTAATGTTGCTGATTTTCTTGTATCTTCAATTTATGCTTTTAGCTAATTGAATCTTAGATAGCCGAAACATAGTTTTTATTGTTTATTTTATGATTCTAAGCATGAGCTAAGCCTATTTTGCATTTTGGTTTGTGGGCTTGTTTTTATCTTGGATCTCACTTTTGTTTTTACCTAATGTGAACCTGCTTCTAGCCGAATTTGATTTTTTTTATCTGTTTGTGTTGATTGATCACCTACACAACTGTTTCATCCATATTTAGGCTGAACGGTTGTTAGGAATATTGTTAGAAATAATAAACCCCTTGGTTGTCAATGTTTTTGTAATTTTGTTTTAGTGCATCAAAGCTCAAGCCAAGCAATAGGCGATCTACTTTCTAGCAACTTAGTATCGAGTCAAATGAAAAAGTCATGTATAGCAAATATATACTCAAGTTGTAATAGAACTAGAAAAGAAGAAGAATCAAAATGCTGAAGGAATCAACAGATTTGATGATTGTTGAAGATCGCTGAAGAAGACAAGTGACGGCTAGAAAATACGGTGGAATGCTGAACGCACTCAAGAATGCTGAAAATATAACTCCAGCAAAATACAAAGATCTTAGCAAAGAATGTTGAGATGCCAGCCGGATGCCAACCGCCAGCAAACGCTCTACAACAATCTAAGAGAAATATCGGAGTCGTAAATTAGAAGGATCCAGATCACAAGGAAACCTGATGAATCAAAGAATAGAAAAATCATCAAACTCAACGGAGGTTTCAAGTTTAAACAAAAAGATCTATTCTGACAACGATGACCACAGATAGAAGCTACGCCAATCAGAGGCGAGGAGAGTTGAAGAGTCTCTAACCACTGTAGAAAAAGGAAGAACACAGATAGGTGAGCAATGCCTTTGAGTCTAACGGATAAGATTCAAACAACATTTTGAATCTTCACCTATAAAATAGGTGTCATCCCAAGTTGATTCAAAGGTTCGCAAAAATTAACATTCAAAGAGAAAGTTAGAGAAGATCAAAACACTCTCTACATTACGCGAACTCAACCAAGCTAGTACGTGATTGAAGCTTATTATAAGCTATCATACTTGAAGCTCGAGACCTCTGAAGTGCAAATTCTAAGGTTGATATTGGGATTCTTTCTAATCCTAGAAAGAATCTACTAGTCACGCAAGCGTGATTTTTACGGGCATCGCCAACACAAGGATAAGTTCTGGAAAGAACTATAAAACTCCCAACAATCAACGTCCATGGAGAAGAGAGGTTTGTCCTCACTCTACGGAGCGACAAGGTGAAGATTGAAGACCGAGGTTCTTGAAGGAGCGCGCTGACCAGACGGAGGAGCTGCTCAATGTTAGAGATCAGGCCTGACCTTGTACTCAATCTTTTAGTGAATTTTTAGTCGGAGGACTGAAGAGTGGACGTAACAGTTGTTCGAACCACTATAAATCCTTGTGTCTCCTTTACTGCTTGTATTCGTTATTGTGTAGCTGTGCATGCTTGAAACCCAACACACCAAGTGTTGTGGTATAATCTGCAATTAACTTAACGAATATTCAAGCTTAAACACATTTGATAAACACTTGCTAAGTCGAGACCTTAGTAAGATAAGTGCAAGATCGTATTAATACTTCCGCTGCATATAAAAACACTCTGATCGGGGACCAACAAGTGGTATCAGAGTGGTTGGTCTTTACAGACTAGCTGCTTCTGAGTCGCTTAGTGTTGGTCCCGGTTTTTCAGAGTATAAAACGTTACGCAGTGGAAGTAATGTTAAGTGTTTTCTTGCACGCTACTTACACTCAGCTGACAACT
>JAPKLW010003331.1:0-44414 GCA_026898455.1 Plectranthus barbatus
AGAGCTATCTAGAGACAACTGACGCTGGTAGGACTTAGGATTTGATCCACCAAAACTAAGATCTATACAAGTAGCTACTGAGGGAGGGAAACTTAGACAAATTTCCCAACAATTTCCCCCTTTTTGGTGCGATCAAAGCCAAACCAGCGAGCACTCAGCTGAGGAGGAAAGTTACAGAAATTTCAGGGTTTTACAAATAAGCCTATCAGATCTAAACCCATGAAACCACTTCCTCACATCAGCTCTAACTAAAATCTTCCCCCTCAAACTAAGAGGGATATTGCTCGTTTAAAATATGAAAATTGAGATCAGAGCAAAAATAGATTTAAAGTATGTAGACGAGTGCTGGTGCTGATTACACTGGATGTGTAAGTTCAGCTGGTAAGTAAATACTTGACAATTGTTGGACAACTAGAGATTGACATCAACTTGTCAGTCAGCATTCCATTAGTGATGGAGCAATTACAAGTACAGGAATTGGTAACTGACTAGACTAGCTGATACATATTTACTTACAACAAAATAGAGAAACTAGACTATGGCTTGGATGATGATCCTGGTGATTGAGTTCTCGCGCTTGTGATAGACCTCAGGATCGCAGTAAGCTCGGCCATGTCTTGTTCTCTCTTCAGCCTTTCCTCAGCAGCAATCCGTCTCTCTTCCTCAGCAAGTCGGGCTCTCTCTGCTTCAGCCTGTGCTCGCACCCTTTCCCCCTCTTGGATCCGCGCCAAAAAGGTGGAGACACCGGCGGTGACGGACTCCATTTGTTGAGCAATTTCAGTTCGGAAGGTGGCGAAGCGCTGATCCATCCTGGCATCAATGAGTGCAAGAAGCTGCGCAGGAGGATGGATCTCGGAGATTGGCATCGCTGATACTTCTATGGAAGAGGAGGGCACATCAGGTGCGGAAGGAGCCATTGCTGGTTCAGATTCAGCTGATTCTTCCATTGGGGCTGGCTCCTCCGCTGGCACTGCAGCTGCAGCTGGTTCCTCCGCTGGTACATCAGCTGCTGCTGACTCCTCTACTGGCACTTCGACTGCTGGCTGGACTTGTTCAAAAACGGGTGGGGCTGTGAGTTCCACCACTTGCCAGTCCATATGATTAGGGACAAGATCGCTCGAAACAGTAGGAACAGGGGGGACGGCAAGGGTCAGCCACCAACCACGAGAGGGATCCTCCTCTACTAAGTGGTCTACCAGCAGAGCGCAGGCAGCCATGTCGAACAATATAGCATGGTAGGGAGGGATCCTCGGAAGATCGACCAGTATTCGGATGCGTCTGAGCGCGTAAACCATCTGGTAGCCGCGGCTGGTTAGGTGGAACTGGAGAAAAGGTAACTTTACCAGTTCGGACGCGGGAGGCCGGAGGTGCCAGTCAGCTTCCGGTAGTCAGCTATCTTCTTCAAACGGCGCTTGATCCGCCTGATGGACAGCTGCTGGGGGTTCTCAGCATCTGTATCCATGAATGCATGAGCCCACTCCTCCTCCGCTCTCCAGTAACCCAGTCCGAGCCGGGCGTATAGCACAGAGCGCTTTTCCACAGTTAATCGGCGCTCACACCGGTCAAAAATCTTCCACCGCCGGAACTCCATAAACAGCTCCGGACTCACTCTCCACAGATATTGGAAATCTGCAATCATCTCGTCATCGACGGCACTCTCTACTTCCACCGTGATGTTCTCCGCATATTCATACAATGTGGAATTGTAGTATTCCACTGGCTGCAGGGGCAGGCACCAGTCAAAAATTCTTGAGGCATATACCGACTGGTGGGGGAGGCCGCTGGTTGGGATTATGTTGAAGATTGAGAATTCAGGCACCCTGGAATTATAAAATGCCCTCTCCCCGCGGTGCTCCCACCGGTGCACCCCTGTCACTTGATCCTGAAGGTCGTCCTCATCGATCAGGTGGATGTAGTGAATGCTGATCATGTAGGACCTTCTTTGTCGTCGCTCAGCGCGTGCTGGTGCTGATGAGGATGTCGCTGGCCGTCCCGAAGATGTCGAGGCTTCAGAAGATTTTGGACGACCGGCAGGAGCACGAGCCTCAGCTTCAAAGTCAGGAAAAAGATCCTTCGGCTCCATCCTCTGCACGGTTGAGCGATGTACCACTGGTGGTGGTTGTTCATCTGCCACTCCACCAGTGGTCTTCATGTCCGCGGCCTCCTCTTCCGCCGCTTGCTTCTGTTCCTCTGATTCAGACTCATCAGAGGAACTCGCCAGTTTTACCGGGGTGGTCGCCCGCACTTCTTCTCCTACACTGGCATCCCCATGCGCAGCCAGTGGGACTTCTTCATCACCTCCACCACCCCCTTGCGCGGGTGGAGGGACTTCAGCAACTTCCTCTTCAGGCTGGTACTTATCCACAAGGGATAGTACATCCTCGTCAGCGCCCATCACCAGCAGGCGAGTAAAGGATTCATCGGATAAGATCTCGCCTGGTGCTGGTGCTGGTGGCACGGTACTTGTTGAAGTCTCGGGGACTCCCCAGTTTCCCTTGGTCACCTGGCGCAATTGGTCGGCCAGTTGCTCCTGGCGCCTGGCCTCGGTCTCAGCCTTGATTTTGGCAAATCTTTCATCACGGGCTGCCAGCTCAGCCTCTCTCTTCTGCTGGGCGACAATGGCTCGCAGCCTGGATCGTGCTTGTTTCTTCTTGATAATAGAGGCGTGCTTCGCCTTCTTGGCCTCTTCGGCCTCCTTCTGGGCTCTGGTCTGGATTCGCTTCCTCTTGCGAGTCATCCTCTCGAGGGTCTCCTCCTCAGTCAGTCCCAAGACGGACTTCTTGACTGGAACTGAGATCTTTCCAGATGCAGGATCATAAGCAACAGCTTGCGGAGGCTGCTGGTGCTGGTGGGTCTTCGGCTTCTTGCGGGATGGAGGCTTGGTGGCAGGTACCAGTTGTACTTCACGAGGATGAACGCCAGTAGCCTCAGCCACCGCTTCCTCCATCGTAGCGAAGAGAGACTCCGTCTCTAGCTTTCGCTTCAACTCCGCCTTCGCCGCTGCTGGCAGTGGGAGAGCCACAGCTGGCACTTGCTCCCCCAGGTCTTCTGAATCTTCTTCAGAAACGGCCTCATCAGGGTTCACTGCCTTCTTGCCTTTCAACCGGCGCGGCTTCTTGTAATCGGGGTCAGCCTGCTTGACCTTGGAGACTGGTATAAAGTCTGAGGGGACCAGTCTCTCCCCTTGGTCAACGCCTCCACCCATCTCCACTTCCAAGATGTGGCTGATTCGCAGCCCGAACGAGACTGCGTGGGCAAACTTCCCTTCAGTCCGCACGGTGATGTTCCGCGCCACATTCTCCAGCAACCGGCCAAAAAAGAATTCGGCCCTGTTGCCCTGAACTCCATCCACCAGGGCACACATCACCGAGAACTTCCGCAGGCTTAACTCGGCGTACGAGCCGACCTCACATTGTAGCATGCGAACCACAATATCGCACACCATTTGCCAGTACTCTCCATCTCGGACTTCTTCATGCCAGTCCGAAAGACGGTGACTTCTGGCTTCTTCCATTGCGCCCACCTCCTCCGGAATTCCACCGTATCATCCTGATGATACGTGGCCACTTCCTCTCCTTCATTCCTCAGTCCGAAGAGATCGGCGAGGTATTCCGCGGTGACGGTGATCAGGTGGCCGAACACCGATGTAGTAAACGACTTCCTGTCGTCAGCAATAACCGCCCGAGCGTAAAACTCGGCAACCATATGAGGATGGAAAGTTCTGGGGGTCGCCGTGAGATAAGGTCGGAGCTGTTCTCGGTCAATCATCTCCATCAGCTCCTCCCCGAAATGTTTCAGGGCCAATTTCTCATTCAAAATTTTCTCTTTTTGGACCTGAGCAGCCCTTATCTGTGCGTTGGAGAGTTGATGTCGGGTCGGCGGTCTATTTAGCTGAACCAGTCTGGCAAAAGGATGGCTATAATCAATATCCTCTATCTTTACAATGCCAGTATATGTTGGCAAATGAGCTTCAGCGAGGGGTAAGTCGAGAGACTCTGAGGATGATGAAGTAGAGCGGCTATCAGCAGGAGGTTGTGAAGAAGACGCCATGACTTCAGAAAATATCAAAGAAAGTTTGAGAGAATTTGAACAGAGTTAGGGTTCTGAAAATATGAGGGATCGTAAAGGTTAACCCGATGAAGGAGATCGGGTATTTATACGAAGGGCCATGCAGGATTAAACGACCGAGATGAAGTCTCAGCAAGTAAGGATCGACGGTCATCAGCAGGCCCGCTTCCCTGTGGTGACGTGCGCGGTCGTGCTGACGGGCGCCACGACGTGGAGCTGACATGGCACACGCCGATTGGTCGCAAATGTCCTTTTGACCGCGCAGACACTGTGCGCATTAAATGTGGCATTAAATGCCGCATTAAATTCTGAGGTACGCACACGCAAGAGGATTTGAACAATCCCGCCATTTCTGCGACAGCTGGCACGACTCTTGGACTTCAAGAGATCGTCAGTTGAGAGCTGGGACTCAACTTGTCATCAGTAATATAACTGGTCATCAGCAGGATATGCCAGTTGAATACTTCCCCCTGTCAGCATGGCCTCCTTACCAGTTGACAACTGGTACTTACGACTGGCTCCCGAGTACTTGGATAAATTGAGAGCTGGGACTCAATTTCATCAGTCGTAGGAAATTCGCCAGTTGTCTGCTGACAACTTGAAAGATTGAAAGAATTGAGAGCTTGGACTCAATTCATTCCGCATAATCTTCTCTTCAAGAAATCCACTCTTCATCATCGCTTGAAATTGGGAGCTGGGACCCAATTTCGCTTCAACTGATGGTTTGTGCTGGCAACTTCGGAATGAGAGCTGGGACTCATTTCCTTGGACAATTAAGGGATAAGTTCCGCCAGTAGGAACCATCAGTGAGCTTGAGATACCACTTAAATAAAAACAACTAAGAGCTTGGACTTAGTCGTAATCAGCGTCCTTCAGAAGATCAAGAACAGAATGAGAGCTGGGACTCATTCTTCCTCAACACTTGGGCTCACATCAATCTCCATAAGACCGAGTTTGATGCACAACTCCTTGAATCTTGCTTCTGGAAGGGGTTTGGTGAAGATGTCAGCCAGTTGATCTTCAGTTCTGATGTAGTCCACGCTGACATCCTTCTTCTCGACATGATCACGTATGAAGTGATGTCGAATGTCTATGTGCTTGGTTCTGGAATGATGAACCGGATTCTTCGTGATGCACATAGCACTGTTGTTGTCGCAATAGATGGGAACACAGCCAGTGTCCACTTCATAATCCTCCAGTTGTTGCTTGATCCAAATAATTTGAGCACAGCAACTGGCAGCGGCAACATATTCAGCTTCAGTGGTAGATGTAGCAACTGAGTGCTGCTTCTTGCTAAACCAACTGATTAGCTTGTGTCCTAGAAACTGACACGTACCACTGGTACTCTTTCGATCTATACGGCATCCAGCAAAATCTGAATCTGAATATCCAATGAGTGTGAGCTCATCATTCTTGGGATACCATATTCCAAGAGATTCAGTCCCCTTCAGATATTTCACTATCCTTTTGGCAGCTTCCATGTGTGACCTTTTCGGATTGGCTTGAAATCTGGCACACACTCCGACTGAGTACGAGATGTCGGGTCTGCTGGCTGTGAGATAGAGAAGTGATCCAATAATTCCTCGGTAAACGGTAGGATCAACTGATTCTCCTTGTTCATCGAGAAATATCTGACAGCTGGTGCTCATGGGTATCCTTAGGGACTTAGTTTTCTCTGGGCAATATTTCTGGATTAAGTCCTTGGTATACTTCCGTTGACTGATGAAAATCCCATCAGTTGACTGCTGGACCTGGAGTCCTAGGAAGTATGTTAATTTGCCCATCATACTCATTTGAAATGACGTCTGCATCAGTTGAGAAAACTTCTCGCAGAGAGATATATTCCTTGATCCGAATATGATGTCATCAACATAGATCTGCACCATTAGCATGTCACCTCCATCCTTGAGAAGGAAGAGAGTCCTATCAATCTTCCCTTTCCGAAATCCATTGCTGATAAGGAATTGTGACAGCGTTTCGTACCAAGCCCTGGGCGCCTGTTTCAATCCATACAGGACCTTTCTCAGCTTGTACACTTTGGTGCCTATCTCAAAGCCTGGAGGTTGCTCGACATAAACCTCCTCCTTTAGCTCGCCATTCAAGAAGGCGCTCTTCACGTCCATCTGGAATACTGTGAATCCGTGATACGCTGCATATGCAAGGAACAGCCGTATCGCCTCCATTCTTGCAACCGGTGCGAAGGTCTCATCAAAGTCGATGCCTTCACACTGCCTGTAACCTTTGGCGACTAAACGAGCTTTGTTTCTGACCACGGTGCCATTCTCATCTCGCTTGTTCTTGAAGACCCACTTGGTGCCAATCACTGACTGATGTGATGGTCTCTCCACCAAGTCCCAAACATTATTGCGAGTGAATTCAACAAGCTCTTCTTGCATGGCATTAATCCAATCAGCAGATTCTAGCGCAACTCCTATGGAAGTAGGTTCTATTTGAGAAATAAAGCAACTTAGGAGCGCACTGCCGTGTCGAGTCTGGACAGAACCTTCTGGATCACCGAGAATAGCATCAGATGGGTGATCCCTCAGCCATTTGGGAGGACCAGCGACTGCTGGTGCCGGCTGTGAAATAGGTTCTTCTGTCCTGATGACTGGTGCTTCCATATTTTCACCAGTCGGAGCTGGAACTGCAACTGGCGGTTGACCACCAGTTGGAACTTCTTCATCAGCTTCACTGTCTGACTGACTTCCCGAACCTCCACCAACGATGTCAGTATCTGCTGGTACCTCCATTCCAGCTGGTTCATCGTTGTCTTCTGGCTCAAAGATTCCAGTCGGAATTCCCCCTTGATTTTTGCTAGATCCACTCAGGGAGATTGAGTGTAAGGTCCCAGCAAGGTCATTTGCATCACCGACCCTCCCGGTTTGTTGATGGGCAACCGAGGGAACTGGTTGTGAAGATGATCCAGTCATAGGTCTAGTCGAACCAGTTGGTTGAGTATCGGAAGAATTCCTGCCCAACTGATCAACGACATCATTGACCTCAGGAACATCTTCAGCCAGTTGTCGTAAGGTCCTGCGCACTAAAGTAGCTTCATCAAAAACAACATTGCATGTTATTTCCACAAGTTTGGTGGTCTTGTTAAATACTCTATAGCCCTTGTGAGAGGGATGTCCATATCCGACAAAGACACCCTCATCAGCCTTAGGTGAAAAAGCATTTAACTTTGACTTGCCATTATTATGGATATAACATGGTGAACCGAAAGCACGGAGATGAGCTATAGAAGGCTTACGACCATAATATACTTCGTAGGGAGTTTTCTGGAGTCTGTCGTTGATCCCGCTTCTATTCTGAGTGTAGCAGGCCGTCACCAACGCTTCTCCCCAGAAACTCTGTCCTAAGCCGGACTCTGCCAGCATAGACCGGACCTCTTCTTTCAGCGTCCTGTTCCTACGTTCTGCCAGTCCATTTTGCTGCGGTTGCCTAGGTGTAGATCTTTCATGTTTGATACCAGCTTCCGCGCAAAAATCCATCAGCAGACTGTTGCAGAATTCAGTCCCATTGTCCGAACGAATCCGCTTCACCACAGCTTCTCTCTGTTTCTGAGCTTGGATGATCAACTCTGGAAGAATGATCTTCACCTCATCCTTGGTTTTGAGAAGCTTTACCCATGTGTAGCGCGAGTAGTCATCGACTACCACCAGCGAATATCGTCGTCCTCCAATGGTTTGAGGTGCTACTGGTCCAAAAAGATCCATATGTAGCAGTTCGAGTACCTGACTGGTACTGGGGCAGACTGGCGACTGGTTCTTGAAGGACTTCTTAGTTTGTTTGCCTTGCTGGCAAGCCTTGCAAATTCCTTCCTTCTTGAACCCGCCCTTGGGAGGACCATCTACAAGATCATGCTTAGTCAGATAGTTAATAGTTTTGAAATTCAGATGACTTAACCTTTTGTGCCACAGCCAGTTTGTTTCCATGGAACTGGTGGCCACGAAGCATGAGTCAGTCTTCCCGCTATGCCAGTCGATGACATAAAGTCCTCCTTTGCGAACACCTCTCAGCTTGGTCTCGCCAGATTCCTTGTCTTTGATCTGGCACTCTGATTTCTCAAAGGTAACTGTGTACCCGTAGTCGCACAGCTGACTGATGCTCAGGAGGTTGTGCTTGAGGTTGGTGACAAGGGATACATTTATGATTCTGACATCGTCCTTCTCGATGCAGCCCTTGCTGATAACTCTGCCCTTTGAGTTATCACCGAATATGACTGGAGGTCCTTTGACCTTGGTAAGATCTGAAAATAGAAATTCTTCACCAGTCATGTGAGCGGAGCAACCACTGTCTATGATCCACTCGCTCGATCTATGAAGCTGTGTCGCATGATCCTGTACCTGCAAGAAAGAAATGAGATTCATTTAGGTCCCCGATCTTCTGCGGGTCCTGCAGGGTTAGATCACTGGATAATTCCTTTCGGAATCCAGACTTGGGTGATATTCAGCTTGGTTTTATCCTTGCTGACATCATTAACAGCCTTTCCCTTCCTTTTGAAATAATGTATGCGTTTGGTTTGGGAAGGTGAGGTTGTGTGTGTATCTCCCTTGGAAGTGCGCTTCCGCTGGGAGCTTCGGAAATGCTTTTCCGGTACATTGTGTTGCCTTGGTGGTCCCTGAGGACATGGACCACCACGGTTAGCATTCATAGCCCTTTGTGAAAACTTTTGATTGGGCTCGTGCCTCTGATAGGTGTTCCTCCTATCAGGTATTGTCCTTCTCTCAGAATTTCTCTGAGATTGGGACCCCTTGTAAGTATGCTGGTGACTGGCATACTTACGAGGTTGTGTGTGGAATCCCTTAACAGCTGGTGCTGGCTGTCGGATCCCACTGGCAGCTGACGCTGACTTCCTTGCCTTAGAATATTTCGGCTTAGTCTGCGTCCTTGGGTGTGCTGGCGTCCTGTCAGCAGAGGATTTTGCCAGTTGAGGATTTTGTCGTGATGACTCACCTATGTATCTGGTCTTATTATTCCTGTGCTGATCAGCCATTCGGGACTGACTGGTATTACCAGCTGGTGCTGATGCATTTACCAGTTTGCCCTTACCCTTATGAGCTGAGAGTTCGGGTTGGTTTTTGCTCAAATCCTTTGTAAATCCCAACCCGGACTTATCAGAAGGCTTTCTCCAATGACTTAGAGCTGCTTCCAAGTCTTTTGAGCCTTTATTTAGAAAATTTATTCTATTTTTTTGCTCCAGAACGAGATTGTGAAAATTATCTCGCTCAGTTTTTGCAATTTGAAAATCTTGGAGCAACTCAAAGTGAGTCTTTTTCAAAGTGGCTAGCTCTTCGCTGATTGACCTCGATTTTTCAATCTCCTTGGTCAAAACAGAAATTTGATCTTTCAGCGAAGCATTTTCGCCAGCCAAGACATTCTTTATTTCATAAAATTTTAAAAATTCTTGTTGAAGAATGTCTATTGTGACAGTTTCTGAGTCGGAGCAACGCGACTCAGAATCGTCTAAAATGTGAGAAGGCATGATATGCATTGGGGGAGCTGATGATTGTACCGATCATCAGCTGCAAGTGCCTCTTCACTGTCAGCACTTCCTTCAGCTGACTCTTCACCGAAGGCTGCCATAAGTGCCAGTAGAGCTTCCTCTTCTGACTCTTCATCTGACTCATATTCTCCGTCGTCATGGTCAGGAATGTCAGGAACTTCTGTCCTGGTCAGCATGGCCTTGGCAATGGCCTTGGATGCTCGCTCTTCAAAAAGCTTCTTTAGCCTTTCCCGCTCATCTTTATCCACCTGTGGACATTCAAATTTAAGATGATCAGGGGATTGGCACTGATAGCAAGCACGGGGAGCTCTCTTGATGAATTTTCCATCAGATGAGCTTAGAGATACTCCCTGTTTCGACTTGGCTTTCTCCAGGAGAACGGCCAGTCTCTTCATCTGTTGCTCAAGGTCAGCGATAGAGCTCTCGCTGCCTTTTGAGTTAGATCCCGATGTGGCTGGGATCTCTTTCTGCTGGTTGTGCTGGGCAGCAGGTTTGTCAGCATGGAAGGGCTTCTTGTGCTTCCATTTGAAGTCCTTCTTGACGAAGTAAGCTTCATCTTGAGCTTTGATGCTGGGGGATCCCATGTTCCGGATGGCCTCATTCTTGTTTACCATCTGGATATCCCACTCGTGTGCCTGCAATTGAGCAAATAACTCCTTGGGAGTCATCTTGGACAGGTCCTTCTCCTTCAGAGCTGTGGTCTTCACGAACCAGTCCTCCTTGGGCATCTTGGACAGGATCTTGGCATTAAGATCTTCATTTGAGCACTTCCTGTCCAGTGACTTTAGCTCGCTGACGATGGCGTTGAATCTCGCCTCCATCTCCTTGATGGTTTCTCCAGGCAGCATCTGGAAGGACTCGTACTTGTCCACTGCAACCTGCAATTTGTTGCGTTTCATTTGATCAGTTTCTTGACATAGACTATCAAGGTAATCCCATACTCCCTTGGCATTGTCAAACTGGAGGGCTTCCTCCATCAGCGACTCTGGAAGAGAAGCCAGGATCAACTCGTGAGCAATGGAATCCAACTGATTCCGCTTCCTGTCCTCGGCGTTCCATTCGCCTTGAGGCTTTGGGATCACAGCAGCTGGACGATCTCCTAGCTGGTGCTGTATCATGGTGATCTCGATTGGCCCTTTCTCCAGCACATCTTTCATTTCTGAATGAATGCTCTTCAGAGAAATGAATGACCTCTTTCGCCATATGTCATGCTTCTCAGGCTTGTAGTCGAGTAGCTTCGGAGTATTCATCTTCGTGTACCTGAGCTAATCAACAGACAAACAAAGGAGTGCAAGGAAACGTGGATCTCGGTCCTAAGCGACTCAGAAACAATCGGTCTATAAGAACCGACTGCTCTGATACCACTTGTTGGTCCCGGTTTTTTCAGAGTTTAAACGATACGCAGCAGAAATAATATAAAGTTAATCGTTTTCTTGCACTTGCTGGTTAACCAACTGACTGGGACCTGTCAGCTGGTGATTCAAGACTTAGAAAATTTAGGCCTTGTTTACACGGTTATCAGTTTTCAGAGTATACACCAGCACTTGGGTGCTGGGTTTAAAATAAGAATGTAATGCAGAAAACTGATAAAGACAAAGGATTTATAGTGGTTCGATCAACTGATCTACGTCCACTCTCCAGTCGTAGCACTGGAAATTCACTAAGAGTAATTAGGTACAAGAGTCCTACGATCTATCTCTAGCTGGTGAATGCCTCGTCCACCAGTTCACTATATCAACCGCTCCCGGCCTTGTTTCCTTCTTCAACTCTGATCAGCTGGTGGAGTGCGAGCACGTCACTTCAACCTCCACAGCTTCACTGGGTGTTTAGTTCTCCCAAGAACGTATCTTCACAATACGGCAAACTGCCCGAGATAACTCGAGTGCTGGCTGGCACAAGAGCTGCTGTGAACTTCCTCGGAAGAGAAAGAACACCAAAGAGATCAGTAACTTACAAGCTGGAAGCTTGAAGTCTCGTGTTTGATAAATCAACACACGGATAGCCTTTAGAAAAGGCCTCGAAAGTTGTATGCGCTTCTACTTGCTTGAGCGTAATAAATTTGCAGTCTTTCGGTAGGTGAAGAGTATTGAATGTTGATGGATCCCAGGTATTTAAAGACGCGGGATCCCATTCAAATCTCCTAGCCGTTTGGACACATCCGGAAAAAGTCTCTGTCCTCGCATGTCCTTCTGACGGCGGCAGGTATGTTTTTCCGGAAAGTCCCATACTTTTGTCCGCTTTATCTGAAATTGATCTCTTTATGTCAGAACGACACTATTCATCAGTACGAGGAATCGAGACTGGTGTCTTGTAACTGATGGACTTTAAGGTATCCTCCTTAAAGTCATACTCTGTCAGTTAATTCCTCGACGAATCTTCTTTTTGTCTCTAAGACTCTGGGAGAGAGAATCTGGAATTCTGCTGGTAACATCCGACTGGTAGATCATTCTGGTGATCTTGTGCTGGCAGTCTCTGCTGGTGACTTGCGCTGGCACAATCTAAGTCTACCAATATGTCTGATGTTAACTCTTGGAATCTCCCATGACTGGTGGCTTCACCGCTGGTGAATAGTGTCAGTTGAGAACACGTATTCTGCTGGTAGGATTTGTCAGCCGCCTGCTGGTGAAATCCTTCCCAACTGGTGAACAGTAACCAGTCATTAGCTCTTTCTCATGCTGATGAACAGTGTCAGCACGTGTCTTTGTCAGCCGCCACCTGATGAAACTTTTCCCAACTGGTGAACAGTAACCAGTGGTAAGCATTTCTCATGCTGGTGAACAGTGTCAGCATGAGTCTTGATCAGCTGCGACTTACAACTCAAAAAGACCTAAACAGGACTTTACATTTGAGATCTAGAGCTATCTAGAGACAACTGACGCTGGTAGGACTTAGGATTTGATCAACCAAAACTAAGATCTATACAAGTAGCTACTGAGGGAGGGAAACTTAGACAAATTTCCCAACACGAAGGAAGCATATTGCTCGTACAAATATATGTCGACGACATTATCTTTGGATCGAAGAATTCAAACCTGTACGACAAGTTTTTGAAGCATATGACGAGTAATTTCAAGATGAGTATGATGGGCAAGATGTCGTACTTTCTAGGACTTCAAGTTCAGCAATTGAGTGAAGGGGTTTTCATTCACCAAAGGAAGAACACTCGCGATCTGATTGCTAAGTATTGTCCAGAAAAGACGAAGAGTTTGAGGATTCCAATTATCACGAGTTGTCAGATCTCCATTGATGAAGGAGGAAAACCTGTGAATTCCACACTCTATCGAGGTATCATCAGATCCTTGCTTTACTTAACAGCTAGCAGACCCGATATCTCTTATTCTGTCAGTGTATGCACGAGATATCAAGCAAATCCGAAGAATTCACACTTGGATGTTGCTAAGAGGATTATCCGATACCTAAAATGTACCGAAGGTCTAGGAATTTTGTATCCAAGGTGCGATGGGCTAGCACTGAGTGGTTATTCCGATTCAGATTTTGGGGGATGCAAGATTTATCGGAAGAGCACCAGCGGGACATGCCAATTCCTCGGACATAAGCTGATCAGTTGGTTTAGCAAGAAGCAGCACTCAGTGGCTACGTCTACTACTGAAGTTGAATACGTAGCAGCCGCTAGTTGTTGTTCTCAAGTCTTGTGGATTCGGCAGCAATTGCTAGATTATGACATTCCTTCTGAATGTGTGTCGATCTACTGTGACAACAATAGTGCTATGTGCATAACAAAGAACCCCGTTCATCATTCAAGAACGATGCATATTGATATCTGACATCATTTTATCCGAGATCATGAGGAGAAGAAGGATATTGATATTCAATATATATGCACTGAAGATCGGCTAGCAGATATCTTCACCAAGCCGCTTGCTGAGGCTCGTTTCAAAGAAATTTGTCTAAAGTTAGGCCTCATGGAGCTGGAAGATGTTGTGGATGAATGAGTATTAAGTTCTCATTCTTTCTGGATTTCTGGTTCTCTTGAAGAAGACGGAGAGAAATGTATCCTGGCTTACGTTTTTATGTTGCTGATTCTTTTTGCTGACTTTTGATTGCTAAGCATTTTGGTTGCTGAGTCCAAGCTCTCAGCATTTCCCTGATATGCTAAGTTTATTGCAACAAATGATTCCGACCCTTGCTAGAAGTCGGGTGCTGAGTCCAAGCTCTTAGCATTTCGTCGGGATGTTATATATTATTCAGCAAATTTCATCAAGTGGTACAGGTGTTTGCTAGAAGTCGTTTGCTTAGTTCAAGCTCTCAGTAGACAATATGGGAATGCTAAGATGTTTGGATGCTAAGTTGTGGATGCTGAGTCCCAGTTCTCAGCAGATCATATATGATTGCTGAGTCCAAGCTCTCAGCAGTCTTCAAAAGTCAAAACGGGAAGTTTTAAATTTGAATTGATGGGTCCGACATAGTACATTTAATGCGTGCAACTGGCTGCGTCAAATCAGGAGGCGACTCGTCAAAAGCACTCGAGCATTTTGGGGCATGGGTTACCATACGAAGGGACTTACCAAATCTGAGCCGTTGAGTGGATTTGAAGAGGTGTTTCCCCAGTCGTCGGACCATTGTCCAGAAGGTATAAACCTTTCACTTCATTCATCGATCAAACCTTCCACACTTTGAATTTGAAATCCCTAGAATTTCTAAGCCTTCCAAACACTCCCAAATTCTACACTTCGAAATTCTTCCAAATCTCTCAACATGTCTAATCCTGAATCCTCCACCCTAACTAAAACTCCGATTAAATTTTACTTCAAGCCTACTCCAAACTTGACGTTGCAGGAGAGACATGCACCGGATTTTACCAACATTGCATCGAAGGACGATGTTGAAGAAGAGATCCCCTACTCCTGACTGGTTACTCTTGCCAGGAAGAAAGAACAATCTGGGTTATCGAAAGCCCAGAGGCGCGCGGCGCAGGTGATGAAAGATAGGATTATGTACACTCCTCTCACTGCAGTACAATTTCCAGAATGGGTGATGAACACCCTAATACAGGCGCAGGTAGTCCAGTATCTATCTGGTGAGCCTTTGAAATTCCGACCACATATTATCTCGGAATTCTATGCAAGGGCTGTCTTTGATGATTGTCACATGTTTTTCACAACCTCTGTGTTCAGGACCCTCATCAAGGTAACCGCCGCCGCCCTTGCAGAGACATTTGGGCATTGCAATTTGGGAGAACGTGTCTCCATGTATAAGGTGGTTAATACCGAGGAGATGATGGCTCGGTTGAACGAGTGGAAAAGATTGGAGGTGCAGGAGGACCCGACACATCCTTGGAAGGTAGCCACTTCGATACATCATTTCAAGGAGGACTATAGACTCAATGCTGGGCTCGTAATAAAGATGTTCCAATGCGATGCGGGATTGTATTCAGAACTTTCTGCCAAGAAGTATGTCGTTATGATGGCATTGGTAGATGGGTTCAATGGGAACTGGGCGCAATTCTTTTTTGAGCGGTGGTTGGACCACACTAAAAAGAATTTGAAGATGAAGGAAGTAGAAACCTTTATGTCCAACATTAATTTTGGACTGAAGATTAGCAAGTTCCTTGAGACAATCATTCCGAAGGAGGAACTCGACAAGGGTGAGGCTTTGCTGAATACCGATTACATTCCCCTGTGGAAGAAGCAGCCGACCTCAACACAGGCAACCCTAGCAGCCAAGACAACCTCTACTGGTGAGATGCTGCTGCAGCAAACTACTCCACTATCTGTTGAGGAGATTGCTACTCTTCAGAAAGCTGCTGAAACAAAGCAGTGCTTTCAGCACCTGGTGGAGATAGAGAAGCTCGGAGATCTACCAGTCGAGCCGATTGAGGAAATAATGGCAAAGAAGAAAGCAGAACATCCAACAACAATTTTGGGTAAGATTTCTGTGCCAACTCCCAAGAGAAAAAGATCAGATGTTGCATCTCTTGAGAAGAAGAGGACTCGCAGATGGTTGGTCAAATTTGCTGAGCAACAGAAAGCTGAGCAGGAAGCAGCAGAAAAGGAGGCTGCTAAGAAGAAAGCAGCTGAGACTCCTCTCTCTGAAAGACATCTTGAGGAGAGATTGAAAGGAATAAGGAAGAGGAAAGCTCAGAAGAAGGAACGGGAGAGGAAAAACCACAAGAAAGTAATGCAAGAGATTACTTTCGAGGTCAAGGATCAGAACTTTGAGCAAGTCAAGCAGAATGCTGAAGAGTGTGTTGCTCAGAAGAAGGCTGCTGATGAGCGAGCGGCCAAGGAAGCTGCTGAGATTATAGCACGAGCAGCTGAGGAAGCCAGGAGGCTAGCAGTTGAGGCTGCTAAGAAAGGAAAAGAAAAGGTGGTTCCTGAAGTCCCCACCCCAACCCCCATAGCTGAAAAGATCGTGCTAGAGCAGGAGGCTCTAACCGATAAAGATTTTGACAATTTGATGGAGACCGTAGCTTTTGATGCTCCAGACCGCCCTCTTGGTCAAGGCGGAGTTTCAATAAAGGAGCCTGCTGACGCTCAAGGAGGAGACATCAGTGATGAAGAGGTTGTTTTTGAGGAAGCCTCTGGGTCAGGAAGGAATGCTGAGGCAGGTGCTAGTAGCACAGGAGGTGCTGAAGTACATGCTGAGGAAGCATCCAACGTTGCTGAAGGGACAGGTGCTGAGCCAGTGGCTAGCACTTCTGGAAGAGGAGAAGGAGCAGATGCTGAGGCAAGACCAGAAGAGGTTGCCGAACTAGATTCAACATTCTTAGCCTCGTGCTTTTCAGAATCAGACTCGGATGGAGAATATGCCGACGTTTTTGATGCCAAGCTGTTAAGAAAGATTTTAACCAAGGACAATGAAACTCTCCGAGTTCCTTTCAAAGGACTCCCAGGCCCAAGCTTCTAGCTCAGGAGAGTGGCAGAGTTGTGTGCTCCTGTATACCTTGCTGAAGAGGTAAATTCTGATCTCTTCCCTATGGCTTTTGAGATTGAGGAATTTGTGAATGCAGAGATTGAAAGGGATATCGCAAACACCTTTTATGTTGAGCTAGATCAAGATACATACGAAGGCCAGGTGCTGGGCAAGGAATTCAAGAGATGGATGTTATTTGATTAAGTGATGCATCAGCTGTCGTTTGAAGAGAGGATGCTGATAATCATCACTAGGGGCCTAAACTACTGGAGGCTAGAGGAGGAATGGGCAAACGATTGGATTGACCAAGTGGCTGGACCCAAGTAGTTCACAGACATGCAGGTGTTTGCTCGACTTCAAGCAATTCGGGCTCACAGGCTATTCTCCAAGTCACAATCCTTGCCAAAGTCTAATTTTGCTCCAGATGGGTACTCCGATGCTAGAATTGAGCTGTCTAAGCGCCAAGCATGAGGAGCTGCTGAGTATAGGAGATGCCAGGTCGAGTATGAGAAATACAAGAAGGAAAGGCTGATGGCCAGGATGGCTGCTGAAGTAGCTGAGCGAGAGGCCGCAGAGCTGGATGCTCGAGATCGAAGGATTGTTAAGTTTCTTGAAATTGACATCCTGATGCGATACAAGAAGAGAAGGAAAAGGTTGCCTTGACTGTTGAAATCATGGAAGCAGCCAAGCGTATAATGGATGAGGAGGCTCGCTACTTGGATGCCCAAGCTGCTATAGCTCAAGCCAAGAGTGGTACAATGCTCTTATTTCCTGAAGAGACTTGCTACTCCGTTTCTCAAGGAGAGCTTATCCAAGCCATAGAGTCAGCAGAGCGGTTAATTGATGAAGAAGCTCTTTATCTGGCTGCTTACGGAGGTGTGAATGCTGAGATAGAAGAAGTAACCACTGCTGGAAGTCGGGAGCTTGTGACTGCCACAACTTCTTCATTCGATGCTACCCGGGTAAGCGCTCACGACTTTCCATCCTACTTGAACTTTGTTGTTCAATTGGTTGTGCAAACCGCTATATCTTCTATAAATGAGCGAATGGCGATGGAGGCTGCTGATAAAAGGAGGGAAGTTGAAGAGGTCAGTAGTGGAGTTTCTGAGGTCAGAGCAGAAGTAGCTGAGGTCAAAGTAGACGTCTCTGAGGTGAAAACCATCATGGACGTGCTAAAAGAAGATGTTGCTGAATCCTTGATATGTGCGTAAAATGACCTATATTTCGATGTGTGAGCGTGCATGTTTGTGTCCATTTTACTCCCATATCGAATGCTTTTGTTCTTTCGTTGTGTTTTTGTGTTTTGAATGGTGTAGGTTGTGTTTTGAGCATAAAACAGCACTTTTGGTTGAGTTTTGGAGGAAAATCGCCCGAGCTGAGAGTCAAAAGGAAGCAGGATCGACCGAGCAGAGCAAAGGAAAGGAGCAGGTCGGAGTTCAAAGGGTTTTCTCGACCGAGCCATAACAAACAGAGGCCAGGCTCGGCCGACCCTGTTTCACTCGACCGAGTCAGGTGGTTCAGAGGCCAGGCTCGGCCGTGCCAACCCTGGCTTGGCGGAGCAAGATCATGATTTGAACGATTTTTCTGGTTTTCAAACTATCCCGGGCAATCCAATTTTGGCCCGGGCAATCCGAGGGTCTGTTTGCTCGTCTATAAAAGGGGGAAATTCGACATTTTAGGGGACTTTTGCCATTTTTCCATTAGATCAAGTTAGAATTCTCCCCAAATTCCATCTTTCATTCTAACTCCATCCTAATCCAAGAGGATCAAGAGCTAATCCACCATCCTTGGAGAGGAATTGAAGATCAAAGGCAGTAGAACAAGATCAAAGTGCTCAATTTAGGGGAAGAAATTCATTCAAACCTGTCTCTTCTAATGTTTTACTTTCAATTGGATATTGTAATGTTGAACATGAGAGGTATGGAATTCTAAATATCCTTGGATGTTGATTTGAATTAAGGTGTGAGAAATTAGGTTGAATATTGCTTGTTTACTTTCCTATTTGAGACTGAATCACACTAGAGCTTGTTCACATGCACCTAGATGTAGGTAATAGCCAATCTAGGTGTTAATTGATACGAATTTTGCAGCCAACACGCGGAAACAAGTGTCGTGAATAGTGTGAGTTCTTGTGTTCCTTGATCCAATCCCTGTGCGGAGATAGGGCATAGGATGATGATTTATGTGCTATTAGGAGTTGTCTAGGATCCGATAACGTAAATGTTTGAGGTTCCTAGTGTCATCAACAGTCGATTCACCATGACTGGGGGTTGGCTAGTGTAGGGTAATAGTCCATCCTTCTAGGAATTAAATATGTTTGCATCATAGCTCAACTCAAGTGGATCACACCTAAGTTCTTATCAACATCCGTTCTTACTCATTTGAGCACTTGTGAAACTTGTTCTTCCATTGGTGCTACAAATTGAAGTAGTGTTTGAATTTTCATTTTATGCCTAATGAAGTTGAATGTTTGTTTAAGTATGGATGCAGTTAGTTTAATTTTGCACTACGAATTTAGACAAAAACTCAACCATATTAATTTGCCTAGCCATAAAACTTTCCTAATGAGTAAATAGTATTCTGTAGGGCGAATTCGAAAGGACCTTGGATTGAAAATTTAGCGTGGTTTGTGTGTTGAATTACACGTGCACCATTTTTTTGGCGCCGTTGCCGGGGATTCTTTTGAGTAGGCTTATAGGTATTGTTGAAAGTTTGGAAGTTGTATGTTAGGTGTTCGATGAATTGCTTGTGTGAAAATTGTTTTTAGCTCTTGTTTTGATAATTGTTCTTACTTTGTTTGTTGAATTGTTTTGGTCTTGTTTTTGGTTTTTGTGATGTTTTGGAGGTGTTTGTAAATGTCTTGTAGAAAGTTGTTTGTTAATTACTATTTTGTGTTACTTTGAGGTTGTTGGACTATTGTAGGTGTTAAATGGAGAATCATCGAGGAACTCACTCGGAGAGGCTTAACAATCTTCAAAGGGAATTGGATGAGATGAGAGAAAAGATGGTTGAGAGACAACGACCGAGGAGGCCAATCTGGTTGGTATTTGAAGAGAGCTACCCATGGATGGAAGAGAGAAGACATGATCGGAAGGTGAAGTCGAATTGGGGATACGAAGAAGAGGAGTTTGGTAATGAAAGATATGGAGATAAGTAGGGGAATTTTGACCTCCTGAACAACATGAACTATCCCCCATCTAAGGGCTACTCTCCATGTAGACGTTATGAGAACCATACTTGGAATTCGTCCACAACAAGAGTTCATTGTGATGAATGGGGTAGCCGTGATCATGAAAGAGTTAGAGAACCGAGATCATCGTGGGAAGCTTTGGAGAGGAGACATGATAAGCTCGAGGGAAGCCTTTTGGAAGTAAAAATGCAATTTTCCAAAATCTTGAAGGAGGTGAGTGAGAAGCCTCATGTGGAAGAGCATCCAACTGACAGGGACATAGGTCTCGAGGGAAATCGTGAAGAGAATGATGGAATTGTGGAAGGTGAATGTGAGGATGTGGTATTGGTGCTTACAGAAGTAAGATTTCAAGATACGGAAATAGTGGAGGTTCAAGAAAATGAACCAAAAAAGGAAAGTGAAGCTTTACTCCAAGAAGACGAAGAAGATGAAGGCACCAAGGTGGAGTTCCAAGTCATTGAAAGTGAAAAGAATGGTGCTCTTAAGATACCTTCACTTGAGGAGTTGCAAACAGTCCCGACCTTGATACAACAAGATAAGGAAGAGCAAAATGATGAGGAAATTATGTCGGGGGGTTCAAGTGGTGATATGGTGCTTATCTTTCCTTCATTAGTGATGGAGAAGAGGGAATAGGAGGTGATCCTAGGAGAGGTAGTGCATGATGAATCGTATGATTTGGGAAAGGAAATGATGAGAAGTTAATGATTAATCCAAAGGAGGGACAAGTCGAGACTTATATGATTTAGATACATTTGGATGAGGACTTGGAGTTCAAATCAAAGAAGGAATCACCACCTTTTATAGTCGAGTTTGTCAAGACATGCAACCCTTCTTGGAAGGATGAGAGGGGTGCAAGAAAGATCTCTCTTGACAAGTTGCTTCCAACTAAATGCCGATTAAGGGAGAAAGGTGTATTAAAAATTCACAAGATTTTTGATAATGGATGAGAATGGTGAGGTCGTCTAGCTACTGACGTTAAGGAAGCGCTTGTTGGGAGGCAACCCAACCGTTTTTCTTTCATTTGTTTTAAATTCTTTCCTAGATAGTGTTAATAATGTTTCTTGTTTGTTTGTTAATCACTTGAGTTACATGTGCTAGGGGGAGCGTTTGAAGTATGAGGAGTGATTGACTACCGTCGGTTGTTTTAGAAGCTCAGTCTAACTTGACTATGGACGTTGGAAGGATAGAGTAAAGTGATGACGCACTGCCTATCTTTTGGACAAACTTAGTCTCACTTGACAAAGTTTGGGGGGAATCGTCGGTAGTCTGTGCTTGGGTTCATTCTCTTCCATAATCTCTCTATCTTAGTTTATTATGCTTTCTAGTTTAGTTTGTTTGGATGATGAATTAATCTTCGATATGGTTGAATGTGATGTTTGGATGGAATTATTAGCGAGCTTGCATGATTTAATACTTTCTATTCGGCATGGTTTGTGGATATGTTGTATGGTTTGGTTTGTATGGTGGAGCTGGTGGATATTGTCTTATATTTGTTGATTGTGATTTGTGGAAAGTTTGGTGTAAATGAGAGCTTCATTGTCTTGTTTTATGCTCAATTGTTTGGTGGTGTTTGTGTTGATGTAAATACGTACAAATGAGGTAATGGAGAAGCGGTTCGATCGTGGCAACCGTTGGGTAACGCATTCTATCGTCTCTTTTGCCAATTAGTTTCATTGCATTTAGATTGTTTCTAGGTGGTTGTTGTGTGCTTGTTTGTGTGTGTGATAAACCCGAACTAACTTGAGATTTTAATCATGATTTACTTAGTGAGGTTTGATGTTTACCTCAACCAATGATAGGGCGGAATCTAGTTTTAGAAGCATGTCTTAAGTTTAACTTTTTAATTGCCGATGTTTTGTGTTTAGTTAATGCATAGGACATGACAAAAATTTGTGAGTGTTAAGCCACGATATTGTCATATCCTTGTTGATTGTGAGTGGTGAGATTGAGAGTACAAAATCTAGAACTTGCATCCGTTCTCTATCTATTGGCATGAGTGTGTGACTAGGAAATGATATTAGGCCATCGATTCTTAGTTCTACCTTTCACACCGGGAGTATAAGGTGCATTTATTTGCCTTTCATATATTTGACCCCGTGATTGAGCTTTATTGGTGAATTTTCTTTGATATGATTAGGACCAAGTTTGGGGGGAAAGAGTGTATGAGGGTGAATACGGTGATGAGAGTTGGGTTGGGAATTGATTTGATTTGTGAAGTTGAAAATGTTGAGGCATGGAATTATGAAATGAAAGGTTTGATTTGAATCTTAGAAAAAGAGGCACCAACAAAAATCTTTGGTGCAAATGTTTGAAAAAGGAAAGAGAGGCACCATGAAATGAATGAAAGATGGTGTTAAAAAAAATGAAGAAAAGAGATGAATAAGAAAAAAAAAGAAATAAAAAAAAGAAAACAATGAAAAGAAAAAAAAAAGTTTTGTGAAGTGAATAAGCCTCGGGTTGAAGTGGTTTGAAGATCATAAGTTTGGGGGTTTTGGGAAATTAAGAAGATGAGTTACTTTGGTCCAAAACCACCCACCTATTAGTTAGCCACGTTACAACCTATGCAAATACCTTTTTGATTCTAGAAACTAACTCATTGTAGTATAGTGGTGAGAATGGATGCAAGCTTATGGAAATCAAGCTCGATATCTTGTGAATGAGTGAATCTCATCATCCCTAAACACGGGAGGGAGTGCTTTCTTTTGTTGTACCCAAATTTGATGAGTGGTTCATGTTCTTAGCATTAACTTTGTCACAAAATTAGGTGATAATCTCGTTTTACTTGGACATGCTAAGATTATATTGATGAGCTATGAGGTGTTGCATGAGGTGGATTGGTGAATTTACTTTGTTTTGATTAAGGTCTATCAAAGGTTCAAGTTTGGGAGATTATGATATGTGCGTAAAATGACCTATATTTCGATGTGTGAGCGTGCATGTTTGTGTCCATTTTAGTCTCATATCATATGTTTTTGTTGTTCATTCGTTGTGTTTTCGTGTTTTGAATGGTGTAGGTTGAGTTTTGAGTATAAAACAACACTTTTTGTTGAGTTTTGGAGGAAAATCGCTCGAGCCGAGAGTCAAAAGGAAGCAGGATCAACCGAGCGGAGCAAAGGAAAGAAGCAGGCTGGAGTTCAAAGGGTTCGCTCGACCGAGCCATGACAAACAGAGGCCAGGCTCGGCTGACCCTGTTTCGCTCAACCGAGCCAGGTGGTTCAGAGGCCAAGCTCGATCGAGCTAACCCCGACTTGGCCGATCCAAATCGTGATTTGAGTGATTTTCAAACTGTCCCGGGCAATCCGATTTTGGCCCAAGCGATCCGAGGGTCTGCTTGCTCGTCTATAAAAGGGGGAAATTCAACATTTTAGGGGAATTTTGCCATTTTTCCATTAGATCAAGTTAGAATTCTCCCCAAATTCTATCTATCATCCTAACTCCATCCTAATCCAAGAGGATCAAGAGCTAATCCACCATCCTTGGAGAGGAATTGAAGATCAAAGGCGGTAGATCAAGATCAAAATGCTCAATTTAGGGGAAGAAATTCATTCAAACCTATCTCTTGTAATGTTTTACTTTCAATTGGATATTGTAATGTTGAACATGAGAGGTATGGAATTCTAAATTTCCTTGGATGTTGATTTGAATTCAGGTGTGAGAAATTAGGTTGAATATTGTTTGTTTACTTTCCTATTTGAGATTGAATCACACTAGAGCTTGTTCACATGCACCTAGGTGTAGGTAATAGCCAATCTAGGTGTTAATTGATACGAATTTCGCAGCCAACAAGCGGAAAGTAGGGCATAGGATGATGATTTTAGTGCTATTAGGAGTGGTCCAGGATCCGATAACGTAGCTATTTGAGGTTCCTAGTGTCATCAATGGTCGATTCACCGTGACTGGGGGTTAGCTAGTGTAGGGTAATAGTCCATCCTTCTAGGAATTAAATATGTTTGCATCATAGCTTAACTCAAGTGGATCACACCTAAATTCTTATCAACATCCGTTCTTACTCATTTGAGCACTTGTGAAACTTGTTCTACCATTGTTGCTACAAATTGAAGTATTGTTTGAATTTACATTTTATGTCTAATGAAGTTGATTGTTTGTTTAAGTATGGATGTAGTTAGTTTAATTTTGCACTAGGAATTTAGACAAAAACTGAACGATATTAATTTGCCTAGCTATAACACTTTCCTAACAAGTAAATAGTATTTTGTAGGGTGAATTCGAAAGGACCTTGGATTAAAAATTTAGCGTGGTTTTTGTGTTGAATTACACGTGCACCAATCCCAGAAACAGGTAGAGCAAAAGGTCAACTCCTTCTCAACCACCTTTTTTGCTGCAATCAAAGAGGGGGAAGAGAGGAGACTTGCTGAAGCAAAGCAGAGGAAAAAGGAGGAAGAAGCACTTGCTGCAGCTGCTGAAGAGCGTAGACTTGCTCTGGAGGAGTTGAAAATGCAAGAGATGGAGCTGAAGATCAAAATGCTAGAGATGGAGAATGAAAAGATTGCTAAGAAGTTGGAGGGGGAAGCAGCAGAGCGAGAAGCTAGCAAATCATACTTGGAGAAATTTGTGCAGATGGTCGTTGGCAAATTCGATGAGTATGACAAAGGAAAGAAGCCTGCCCCTGACTCCTGAGTTCTAACTTCTTATATTAGCAAATCTTTTGTAACATTTCTTTTGATCTTTTCTGATTTCATTGTACTTGTAATGATCACTCATATGAATGAAATCGGATCAGACTTAGAAAATATCTCATTGTCCACTTTTGATTTTTGTTGTGTGTCTTAGTTGATATACACTTTCTGTGTATTCAACAAAAATGCATGTGGATGCTGAGATTAATTGTCTTGTGATTGGTTAAGTAAAATGCTTGCTGATTTAATTAGATTCTAGAATTACTAGCATATTCCGAAATAGCATTTTTACTTATGTTTTTAATCGAGAAATATTTCCCAGCATTTATTGAGGGAGAATTTTATTAAAAACAATCGTGCTAGAACTAAGTTGGATAAAATCTGAGTTAGACTGCTAGAATAGCTTTGGTACTTAGAAATTTTTTGTAAACTCTGAAATTTTTCCTCTTAGATTCAGCAAGCGATATTAAGCTTTGATCGCACCAAAAAGGGGGAAATTGTTGGGAATTAATTGCGAATTCCTCCCTTAGGATAAATATTGTAAAAGTTTTGTTGAATCAAAGCTTATCTAGTTGGTCGATCATTGCTGAATTCTAGCATAGTCTGGCGACTCCAATGTAATGTCCTGTTTAAGAAAAATATCGAGTTGTAATAGATTAGGAAGTGCTTGAGAAAATTGCTGAAGGATTCATCATATGGAACGAAGAATATCAAGTTCAAGCAACTTCGGAATGCTAGAAGTATTCTCAGCAGATGGTAGCTGCTAGAGATATCCGCAGACGAAAATGACTGCTAGAGACGTTAGCGGTCGAGTGCTAAGAAGAATGATTGCTAAGGCATTAACAATCACATACTGAAGGAAGAGACTGCTAAGGACAAGTGGTCAGCAGTCAGAAGCAAGTGATAGCAGAATGCTGAAGGAGTCAACATTCACTAGCATTCTAGCAGATAGCTAAGCATTAGCAATCAGCAGATAAAGACTTAAGTGCTAAAGACGCATATGCTGAAGGAGTCAGCAGATTGCCCGAAGAGCCTAGCAATCAAAAGGCTAGTAATCCCAGCATTTTTCGATATGATGCCTAGCAGTCAGCAGATAAAGACTTAAGTGCTAAAGACGCATCTCCTGAAGGAGTCAGCAGATTGAAGAGCAGATTGCTAGAAGATTCTAGCAATCAAAAGGCTTAGTAGAGTACTCCTAGCATTTTCCGATAGAATGCCTAGCAGAAGATACTCAGTAGATACTTGCGAAAGACGCCTGTTCTAACAGAAAGTTCAACCAAGGACAAAAGCCTTACCCGAAGTAGGTAGAAAGGCACTGTACACGCCGAAAAGGACGAAAAAGCAAGTTACTCTCTTGGACGAAGGAGCCGTTGTGTCTAACGGGTATGGAGATTCAAAGTTTGAATCTCAAGATATAAAAGTCGAAGTCCAAACTAGAGAGACAACTACTGCTCATTCTAAACAACGAACACATCTGAAAATCAAGAGATTCCTTTGACAAAGCGAATAAGGAAAAAGAGAGTAGTTAGTCAAGAGCCCACATTTAAGAAGAATCTTAAAAGCTCTCAACAACAATTTTCACTACATTGAATACCCGACATTGCATTCAATAGATTCCTTGACTTTGTTCAAGAATCTTCATTCATTGGGATACCTTCCAATCATAGGAAGCACCCAACAGTCACATCTCTAAAAAGAGATTGACTCTCACAGGCAACTGCCGCAAACTAGACAAAGTTCGGGGAGAACTATAAAATCTCTATTCCAGCAAAGGACAAGTTTTACGAAGGTGTCTCTCTTAACTTGGCCGGAGTTGCGGACTAGAAGATTGAAGCATCGGAGGATAGCTTTGTAGTGGCTAGGTCAAAGGTTCACTACATGCTACAAGTGTTCGGCGAATCCTTGTACTTCAATATCTTTTTAGTGAATTCTTAGTGATACGGCTAAGGAGTGGACATAGATCTATTGGATCAAACCACTATAAATATTATGTGTTCTTTACTGTTTTATCATTTACGGTTTGTGGTGATTTGAAACCTAGCAACAATAGTTGCTAGAGTATTTGTCTGAAAGTAACCCTAATTTCTACTTCGAGCTAAGATATTTTAAGAACTAAAGTGCAAGATAATCTTTAAACTTCCGCTACATTCGTGTGTGTTGGTTGCTTGCTATTCACCATGACGACTCTGATCAGGGACCAATAATTGCTGTCGTATATGCTTTTGACAAATTTTGGCCCTACTTGACGGTGTCAAAAACTATTATTTATACTGACCATGCTGCCATTAAATTTTTGTTTGCGAAGAAGGATGTCAAGCCCAGATTGATTCGATGGATCCTGTTACTTCAGGAGTTCGACGTGGAGATCAAGGACATGAAGGGCTGTGAGAATGTGATAGCCGACCATCTCTCCAGATTAGAGTATCTAGTTGAGGGGGATGATCAAAATATGAGGATCCAGGAGTCTTTCCCTGATGAACAGGTTTATGCATGCAAAGATAGGGACCTCAAGGAGTACTGCTACAACAAGACTCCATGGTATGCTGACCATGCCAATTACTTGGTGAGTGGAGTACTCCCTCCGGAGTCTACCCCACAATAAAGGAAGAGATTTTTGAAGGAGGTCCGATTCTACAAATAGGAGGATCCGTATCTGTGGCGCTGATGTGCCGATTCTATTATCCGCTGGTATGTTTCTCAGCCCAATTTCTTCAAGATCATTGAGGCATGTCATTGCTCTCCCAGCGGTGGCCACTTTGCTGCCAACACGGCCGCCTTCAAGGTCCTTTCCAGTGGATTCTATTGGTCGACCATCCATGGAGACTACAAGGCTTATGTGTCCAATTGTGATAGATGTCAAAGGATGGGCAATATTTCAAAGAAGGATGAGATGCCCACTACCCCAATGAATTGAGGTCCAGATTCGCTTCCTACAAGTTGACTTTCAAAATTATTATTTCCTTCGTATTGAATAAGTTTGGGGGGATGATGACTTGTGGGAATGAAATCCTTTATCATTTACTTGTATTATTTCTTTATTTCTATTTTGATGCATTTCAGTCATTTTCGTGTATTTCAGTTATTTCCTAGTATTCTATTTCCTTTCATTTGTATTTGTTCTAGTTTAGTTATTTTTGATGTATTTGCTTTCGGTTGTATTTGTTTCCTAGGACCAAAATCTATTTAAGTGTAACTTGAGATTATGTACTCTTCATCCCTTATCTATGGACTTTGTTCATTGATGATTGGTCTACACTGAGATTGAGATAATTAGGATTTCATGATAAGTAGTCGATGATAGGAGAATACTGCATGACAAGTTGCTCTCTGATTCTTAATTTTGCTTGATTTATCGGGTTTGGATTTGATCCTGTTAGGGAAGAACAAAATAACCCAAGTGAGATTTGTGCCTGAATTTGGTTTCATGTGTGATTAAGTTTGCCACCTGGCTTCGAAGAACTTAAGAAGGCGTAAAGAACAACTACCTGGGCGAGTGATCCATTCTGTTGTGGACGGTCGTTTTCACAACATTTGGCTATAGATCGTGAGGATTGTATCTTCATTACTTAGTGAATAACCAGATTGATTTCAGAAGAGTGGACGTAGGACTTAAGGCTCCGAACCACTATAAATATCCTGCCTCATTTACAGCTTTACTTACTTTACGTATCATACAGTTTCCAATTGTGTTTTGAAACCTTCAACACTTCTCTAAAAGTGTTAAAACGTATAACAGTTGACTGGATATAAATTTAAACTAGGTACCTAAAACTGCTGGTTAACACAAACTGCCTTTTTGAACTGTTGATTAAAACTGAGTCTCCAGTTTTAAATTGAACTGCCGCTTTAGGAGTGCAAATAATTGTTCTTATACTTCCGCTGCTTATTATTTCGTATTCTAATCAGGGACCAACAAGTGGTATCAGAGCAGGTTGGTCTTTCTAGACTGTCTTGTTTTGAGTCGCTTAGGACCGGATCTATATTTCCTTGCACTCTTAATTGTTTGTTAAGTGTGATTAGCGAGCAGATTATATTAAGACAATGATGAGTTATCCAAGTCTTCCCAAGTACAACCCAGAGAAGTTCGCCGTATGGAAGAAGAGAGGTGTCTCATCCAACTAAGAGCTCAATATCCAGACATGGATGAAGTCTTGAATAATGGACCTCTGAGGATACAGAAGATTAATATCCAGCTCGTAGGAGAAGATGGCCTAGGTGTTGTCCAAATGGTAGATAAGCCAATGGAAGAATGGACACTGGAAGACAAGAAATATCATCAGCTTGATCCCATCGCTCAAGTAATGATCATGCAATCCCTCCTAGAATCTCGCATGGAAGAAGCCATAGAGAACAATAGTGCTAAAGAGTTACGGGATTGGATCAGCGAGCTTACTAAGAAAACTGAAGTGATGAAGCACAATAAGAAACAAATGTGCGTTGACAAATACGAATCTTTCCAGATGCTACCTGGAGAGACAATCAAGTTAATGAAAGCAAGGTTCAACGCCATTGTCAGCGAGATGAAAGGTCTTGGAAAAGAAGAAAGTGCGGTTGATAAGAACGCTAAAATTTTTTCTAGAATGCCCAAGGAAGACTGGTTTTCCAAAACCACAGTTTAAAGACCATGGATCTCTCATACATGTACACCAAAGAACTGTTCGTCGAACATCAAACCCATCAGTGGGATATTCAGATGGTGAACAAGAATGAAGCAGTTAGAACCCCAAATTAAGCAGCTGATGGTGACGCTGCATTCTTCGTAAAGAGAGATTTCCAAAGACGACAAAAGAAGCCAGTTCAGTTCGAGAAAACTGTCTACCAATCCTCACCAGCGAATGATACCTCCACCTCTGTTCAGAAGAATGAAACTGAACTGTCAGTTGCCAAACTGGAGGAACAGATGAGGAACCTGGCCGTACTTTTCGAAAAGGCTAAAGGAAAAGGAAAAAGAAGCTCAGTCCAGTGAGTAAAGGTTCACAAAGAGAGAGCCACGCATGTGCTACGAATGCAACTCTTTAGATCACCTGAAGTACGAATGCCCTCTAGTTTCTCAAGAGGAGAGAGACAGACTGAAGAAGGTGTTTAAAAGGAGAGCTTCTAAAGTTGTGGCCCAAGCAATGCTCACAAGAACTGAAGTGCCAGATGTGCCAGACCATGATGATGGCTATTACATGCCTGAGGATGAGAATGATGAGGAAGCACTCCTTGCCTTCATGGCTGCCATTGAAGGAGATGTTACCGACGACGAAGACAACGCTTCAAACTGTGAAATAGTGGTAAAAACACATCTACCCTCATCTCTTGCATCTACATGCTTTAAAGAAAACTCTGAATTTTGTTGCTCGAATTCAGAAGATGTTTCTCTTGAAAACATTATTAAAGAGGTAGAAATATTTCATGAGATTAAGGATGCATTAGTTAGTGAAAATGTCTCACTGAAATCAGAATTGGATTTTTGGAACATCAAAATGAAAAGATTTTGAGCGAACATGCATCTACTTCAAGAACTAAGAAAACATATTTAGGCTCTGGAAAAGCCAAACTTAGTTCAGGCATGATGTTGAAGAAAGGAAAAGTCAAATCCAATGAACGAGTTAAGCAAAAAGAAAAGACCAAATGTTGGTCAAAAACTAACCCAAACTGGCACCTCGACAGAGAGCTAACATAGTTTGTAAACTGTACAACCATACTATCAAGAGGAAAACTGAAGTTCCTTCAAAACTGGATAAGTGTAATGTTTCATATGCAAGGAATTCAGTTTTACCAACAACAACGACTGAGCAACATGTGAATGTTGTAAGGAAGTCAGTTCGACAACTGGAGAGTAATCCGAGAGGTTATGATAGTTCTCAGTTTTATCATAACAGTTATCCGAATAGGAGGAACACCTATTCGAGGCCTGAGTCGAGACAATTTTACTCTCAAAAGACTATGATGGCTAAACACCCGAGAACTGTTTCTCGAGACTCTTTCAGGAACAACAGTTTCAGAAAGAGTTCACACACCATAACCTTTCCAAACATGCATTTAAACAACATGCATTATTTTAGAAGAAAGGCTAACAAATCACAAAGAGAGATTCAATTTCATGAACTGTAAGAGTGAAGCAGGTCTGGATACCAAAATGATGGATCCAAAAAATTGACTTTGCAGGACCCGAAAGGATGCGAGGACCTAAATGAAATTTTCTGTGTTGCAGGGACCGAGTTCTCAGAAGAAAGCAAGATCATGGATCCTGGATAGCGGGTGCTCAGCACACATGACAGGAGAAATAGATCTACTCAAGAATCTTGTGATGTGCAGAGGACCATCTGTCATTTTTGGGAGCAAGGCCAAGGGTCGAGTAGTGGGAAAAGGATGCATGAAGCACAATGAGATTATTATTCAGAACGTGTCCTTAGTCACCAACCTAAAGCACAACCTTCTAAGCATAATCCAGTTGAGCGAGAGTGGGTACATTTTCAGCTTTGAAGAATCAGAGTGCCACATCATAGACAAGCTGACAAACAAGACCAAGATTAGAGGAATCAGAAGATGAGGTCTTTACATATTAGACTGGTCTTGTGGAGAAGAAGGAACCTGCCTCATGGCTCACAGTTCCTTAGATGGAGTAAACTGGCTCGGGCACAAAAGATAAAGTCACCTGAAATTCAACTCGATCAGACATCTAGCAAAGTATAATCTAATTGAAGGACTGCCACAAAAGAAGTTCCAAAAGGAAGGAGTGTGTAAAGCTTGCCAGCTCGGGAAATAGACAAGAGCTTTATTTAAGAACAGGCCAGTTACAACATGCACGGACCGAATCTTGGAACTGCTCCACATGGATTTTTTTGGTCCAGTTACTCCGCCCACAATTGGAGGAAGAAAGTATACATTAGTAGTTGTTGATGATTATTCAAGATATACGTGGGTGGTGCTGCTCAAGTCCAAAGATGAAGTCAACATTCGGCGGCCAGAACTGATTACCCATCTTCAGAATGACAAAGGGGTGACAGTTAAAAGGATAAGGTCCAATAATGGAAAAAAGTTTTGTAATAGACCCCTCATGGATTTTTGCACAGAAATTAGAATCGGGCATGAAAAGTCAACTCCAAGAACTCCTCAACAAAATGGCTTTGCTGAGCGGAGGAATAGAACACATAAAGAAGCAGTAAGGACCATGATGGCCGAGACTGACCTTGGAAAAAGATTTTGGGGAGAAGCCTTGATGACAGCCTGCTACACGCATAATCGAAGTGCATTCAACACGTGGCTGCACAAGACTCCCTATGAAATCTACAATGGTCGTAAGCCTTCTATAGCTCATCTTTGTGTTTTAGTTCTCCATGTTATATTCACATCAATGGGAAGTCCAAATTGAATACCTTAAGCCCTAAGGCTGATGAAGGCATGTTCCTAGGATATGGACACCCTTCATATAAGGGATATAGGGTATTCAATAAGACAACCCAGCTTTTGGAAATAACATGTCATGTTGTTTTTATGAAGCTACTATAGTGTGCAGGACACTTCAAGAACTGGGTCTGGAAAATCATGAGATCCAGGATATCAATGAGGAACCTAATGTTGGGATTATATACTGAAAGTATATATGATTAAGTGTTTTGTACACTGGTCTTCATATATGTTGCTGCAACAATGCTCGCTATCTGATTAAACAAAAATACAACGAACCATAATATCCTATTATCACGCCTATAGGGATGATCATATGGTGTGTAGGAGATCACAGAGGATCATATGAATCGTTTGACCTAGCGAGATATAAACAGTATCACAGCTGAGACGGTCCCTGGATAGGCTGTCGGTCTAAGCTGCGGCACATCGGTTCATAAGTGGGCTTATCCTAGCTACTTGATGTGTCGGTACATAGTTATTTATTGATGGGATCAACAGTGGGATGTGCCATTCTCATTGACATATGAATGAGCCAGATCCCTAACATACTTCCTATGATCTTAAACCTAACTGAAGGATAAGGGGCACACACAGATTGACCGCACTTTGATTTACCATGGTGGTGAGTCTTACATGTACTCTTATACCCATATTTTGGGTGTTAGCAATTTGTGTGTGGCCTGCTTAGTCTGGACGTTTAGGTAAGCATATCCGTTTCAGGATGGTGACATTCCCTGAGGAGCTCACAAGGTTCATTATGCTAAACCCTGCAGGTTGAATTATTTAATTCAGGCATAAGTGAAAAGGGGTGAGTGACATTACTAAGGAAATAAGAGATTAATTAATTGTGGCTGATTGTCATAAGCCAAATTAATAAATGAATGTCTATAACCTTAAATATGTGGATCATGTTAGTTTGGTGCAACCCGTTCCTAATAACGTGGTAATAAAGGGGCGAGTCAGCATTGTTACCGTGGTGAAGGTTAAAACAATGTTTTATTAATTAATTATGTTCTGGGTTGAACAAGGAAGGATTAATTAATAAAGAGGGCCCACTTTATTATTTGCATCTGATCCCTGGTCTGGCCCATTAATTGCTCACAGCCCATTAGGGTTGGGGTTTCTCAAAACCCTAACACTATATATAGGCCTTCTCTCTATCAGATCATTAAGTTATGATAACTAGGGTTTCAGTATATTGAAAAATTGAGAGAGAGTGGCGGCGGCTATTTGAGGGAGAAACTGATCAATTTCTCCGGATCTCGGATTTAACTTGGTAGACAATCCTCACCAGATTTCCAAGGAGCAAGGGAACAGATCAGAAGATCAGATCTATAGGAACCACTATCCATCGCTGGTGTTCTATCTCAGATCTAAGGCTATTTCATCGTTGTTGGCTCCGATCTAGATCTGTAGATCAAACGGTGAAATCAGGTATTCTCTAATCCTTCCTCTGCAATTAATTTTGTACTAGCATGCATAGGTTCGCATGGTTTATTTAATTGAAACTTATTCCTGGTATCCTTAAGAACGATCCTTGGCAAGAAATTCATAATGGCAACTCGTGTTGTCCATCGTAGACTCAAACCCTACACCTAAAACTGATCTTGATAATAATCAAATAGTTCCTCTGACTAGATATATGAATGATGATCCTGAGACTCCAATTGCCTCGGCTGAACCCCAAACAATCGAGAGGGCCAATGATGCTAACGTCATCGCTGAGATCAAAATAAAGAGAAGCCCTCTGAAGCCAATGCAACAATTTTTGAAGTAGAGCAACCTGATACTAAGGAAGTCAACCTTGAGGCCGTTGAGGAAGCAACTCCAACTAACAAGCCAGTTGTAGTTCAGAATTCAGTCGCTGATCAGAATCCATTTCCAGAACAAGGAAGTGAACCAGTTCTAGAATAAGGATATGGAACAGTTCCAGAATTTTGAGGCGAACCATCTCATCAGGAACCTCCAGTAGTTTCTGAGACTCCAGTTGCTCCCGCTGAAGCCGTAACTATGAAGAAGCCTAGTTGGCTAAGAGATCATCCTATTGAAGCTATCCCGGATGATATTGGAAATCTTGTTCGAACCAGACAAGACACTGCATTGATGTCTTGCTTCATATCTCAAATCGAACCTGTGAAGATTGTTGAAGCTCTTCAATTAATGAATTGGATTAATGCGATGCAGGAGGAACTAGGAGAGTTCACTCGCAACAATGTGTGTTATCTAGTTGATAGACCTACACATCAATCCGTGTTTGGTACCAAGTGGGTCTTCAAGAACAAGAGAGATGAGACCGGTACAATCATTCGAAACAAAGCAAGATTGGTTGCCAAGGGGTACGCACTATGCGAAGGGATAGACTTTGATGAGACGTTCGTACCAGTTGCCAAACAGGAAGCTATTCGTCTGTTCCTGGCGTATGCAGCTTATCACAACTTCATAGTTCATCAAATGGATGTGAAGAGTGTCTTCCTCAATGGTGAACTGAAGGAAGAGGTTTATGTCGAACAACCCCTAAGTTTTGAGCAAGGAAACTAAGTCTACAAGCTAAGGAAAGCCTCGTATGGATTGAAGCAAGCACCTAGAGCATGGTATGAAACTCTCTCCCAGTTTCTGCTCAAGGATGGATTTGAAAAGGGTGCAATCGATCGAACCTTATTCAATATAAAAGATGAAGAGGACATCCTGCTTGTTCAAATCTATGTAGACGATATTATCTTCGGCAGCAAAAACACCAAGCTATGTGAAAAGTTTGCCCAGCTGATGAAGAATAAATTTCAAATAAGTATGATGGGCAAGATGACATACTTTCTTGGTTTGCACGTTGATCAGTCTGACGAAGGAATTCTCATTAGTTAGAAGAAGTATACTCAAGACTTGATCGATAAGTTCTGTCCGGAGAAGACGAAGTCTTTGAGGATTCCTATGAGCACCAGTTCTCAGATCACTCTTGATGAAGAAGGAGAACCTATCGATCCGACTGCTTATCGAGGAATTATTGGGTCACTAATGTATCTAACTGCCAGTAGACCCGATATATCCTATGTTGTGGGAGTGTGCGCAAGATTCCAGGCGAATCCTAAGAAGTCCCACATGGAAGCAGCTAAGAGGATCGTAAGATACCTCAAGAACACTGAGTCTTTAGGTATTTGGTATCCCAAAACTAATGGAATCATGCTGAATGGATTCTCGGATTCAAATTTTGGAGGCTGCAGAATCGATCGAAAGAGCACAAGTGGAACCTGTCACTTTTTAGGTCACAAACTGATCAGCTGGTTCAGCAAGAAGCAGCATTCAGTGGCTACGTCAACCACTGAGGCTGAATATGTAGCAGCTGCCAGCTGCTGTGCTCAAGTGCTTTGGATAAAGCAGCAGCTTAAGGATTATGGGATAGAAACTGGATGTGTACCTATTTACTGCGACAACAACAGTGCATTTTGTATATCGAAGAATCCAATTCTACACTCCAGGATAAAGCACATTGATGTTCGTCATCATTCCATTCTAGATCATGTTGAAAAAGAGTATATCTCGGTGGAATATATTACGACGGAGGACCAGCTAGCGGATTTTACACTAAAATGCTACCTGAGGCTCGTTTCAAAGAGTTGTGCATCAAAATAGGTATTCTGGAGTATGATGAAATCTCGAAGGAAAGAGATGAGAACTAATTGCGGCAATACTGTTGAACTGAGCGTGTAAAACTGTTTGGATTATTAGTCAAGTAAGTTGCATTGGAAAACAGTATGCTCAATATTGAAGTCAAAGGGAAAACAACTATTTCATTCATTAAAAGGGAGGAGCATATATTATCCAAACAAAAAGGAAATTACAGAGAAATCTTAAAAAGAGTTCATATTTTTTTTTCAGCAGGAAGGGCGACGCTTCGGTGGAAAGAAGTTGGAGTCCTCGATGTTGGACGTGCTGATGGTATTATATACTAAAAGCATTATGATTGGTATATTATGTACAAGGTCGATTGGTTAATATACTGGGAATCATAAATGTTGTATGTTCATCTCCTGTTTGAATTAACAAACGTGTGTCGCAAATGCAATTATCCTCTTATCTCGTCGATAGGGAGATCATACGGAGTGTAGAAGATCACGGAAGATCGTATGGATCGTTTGACCTAGCGAAATATAAATAGTTATCACAGCTGAGACAGTTCCAAGATAAACTGTCGGTGTAGGCTGTAGCATACGCAGTAATAAGCATCTTATCTTGGATGGTTTGGTATGCTGGTGTGGGGCACACATTGATAAGGACCTAAGTCGAGATCCTAAGCCTAAATGAAGGTACAGAAGTATATACATATTGTGTATTACTTTGAGTTGCAGTGAAAGGCTCTAGTTGAGCTTCTATATCTGTATCTTGGGTAATAGCAGTTTGTGTATGACTGTCTGGTACTGGAACAAGGTAACCACATCCAGTATAGGATGGTGACATTCCCTGAACAGCTCAAAAGGTTCGTTATGCTAAGTCCTGCAGGCTGATTAAATTCAAGCATAAGTGAAAAGGTTTGAGTGGATTGATTCAGGAATATAAGCAGGAATATAAGATGTTAATTAATTAAATAGCTTGTTAGAGCTTAAATTAATTAACGAATGTCTGTAACCTTAAATTTGGGGATATACCGAGCCCATGCAACCCGTACCTCAAAACGTGGTAGCAAATAGGTAGGACAGTATTGATTCTCTGGTGGAATGAATCAATATTAATTAATTAATTATATTCTGGGTTGAATATGGGAATTAATTAATTGATAGGCCTTATTTGCTATTTGCATTTTGGTCCCTGGTCTGGCCTATGAAACTCAAGCCCAATAGGAGTCCAGTAATTTCCTATAAATAGGCCTCAGTTCCTCAGATCTCAACACACCACAAGATCATAAGTTGCACACAGCAAACCAGGTTTTGGGAGCTGTGGTGATAGACTAAGATCTGAGAACGAGGAGGAAATTCTGCTTCTCAACCGGGCAAGGGATCTGATAGAGAATCTTCACCGGATTTTCAGATCTAGTTGGGATACAGATCAGAAGATCAAATCAGGAGGATTTTTCTTCTTCTCTCTCTCCTCATTTTCAAAAATATTATTATTATTTTCTTAAGATTTATTTCCTCAATTTGTTAGAAAATTAAATCTTTGTGCGTGGGAAAGATCAAAGGGCATCTCCGCGCACGCGTTCTTCAAAGTTCATCGATCCAGGTATTCCGCATAAACCTTTTTATGCATAATAATATAGGAGCATGCTAGGATTGTTCATAGGCATAGCAATTTATTTTTGATATTCCAATTAACGATCCTTGGCAAACGGACTTCGTGATTCAGTTCACGAATCCCTTCAATTGGTATCAAAGCGAGGTTCAATTAATTGGCTCTATCGGAAAAATAATATTGCCTATGATCATGCATGATTATTAATATTGATTGCATGCAATTGATGGTTTTGGATTGATTGTATGTTTTTCGTCCTCGTGGTTCTTGGGTTAATCCGCCCTTTTATATGGATTCGTTTTTCACCCACGAGATAAATCTGTGGTTAGATTTAGATTTTTTAAATTGTAATTAGGATTATTCCATGTAATCTTTAATTTCAAAAATTAAATCTGTAAAACGAAGAACGAAGAACGCGAAGAACACGAAGAACGAAGAACACGAAGAACGAAGGACCGCACGACAGCGCCGGCACGGCAGTAGGCCATGCACGGCGGTCGCACGCGGCGAGGGGTACGGCGGCGCAACCACGCGGAAACCCTAGGGTTTCAGCGTGCGGCGCGCGCGCGACGGGCAGCAGCAGCGCGGCCCACAGTCGGCCAGGCGCGGTGCGGGGGTCTCCGAACGGCGACGAGGGCGGCCAGGGCGCGATGGGGGCGCACAGCATGACGGAACTCTAGGGTTCGCGCGCACGTGCGCACCACCCACGCAGCCCTGCGCGTGTTCGCGGCGGCAGGCGGGCGCTCTCCGGGTGGCGGCGGCGTGACTTGGTGGTGTGGCGAAGGGCTCGGGAGGCGGAGACCGGCGAGGCGGACGGTGGTGGCGGCGCGGGCGCAACCAGCGCAAACCCTAGGATTTGCGGGTGCGTGCTAGAGCGCGCGTCCCCTCCGCACTTCGTGCATGTTTTCCGGCAAGCCTAGATGAGCCAACGGTGGAGAAGAAGATAAACGGTGGTTCGGGCGATGGTCGGGGCAAGCCGGGGCAGCGGCTTGTGAAACGGGCAACGACCGGAGGAGGCGGATCGCGGGCTACAACCATGCACAAACGTGCATGGCTATTGCGCGACTCCGAGAGCCCTCACGGCGGCGGCGAGTCGCCGGCGGCGGTAGTTCGCCGGTGGTGACTCGTTGGGCCAAGTTCTCGTAGGATATTGGGCTTGCAATGTGTGCCTAGGCCCGCGATTCAGTTAACTAGCCCAGTTGTATGATTTTCCCATAAATGAAATCTTAGAGGCCCATATTCGGAAAATGAATTAATATCTCAGTCCAAGTAGTGGGAAGCCCAGTTGAAGATCTGTATTGTTAATTCCAACTTGTAATAGTTAGAATTAATTTTTATCTCGTATCATGGGGCCACGAGGACATTTTTTATTTGCTTTATTATTTGTCTTCGCATGATATACGTGTTTAATTTAATTGCGCAGCATACAAGCATGTTGTAAATAATAGGAGCATGTTTACTGCTTTTATTTACAGCTTTAAAGCATGCTATGTGATTTATTTTATGTAATTAATTATAACTATAAATTCGGGGTTCATGCCTTGCATGATAAAATTTTAGCAATGTTATAATTATGGCTACATAAAATAATCTGTGCAATTGAACCTTATGAACTAAAAATTACTAAGCTCATAATTTAGTAAGACCTCCACAAAGCGATCCTTTATTGGAAGTGGGTAATTTATTAGGTAAACGTCTATATGTGTAGCTTACTTAATTTATTATTCATAAGTTCTAATAGATAGGACTTCTTAAAACAAACATTTATTTCATGTGAGAAGTGGGAGTTCATGCTTAAACGTCTACATGTGTAGCTTGCGTATTGAATTTTCATAAGTTCTCTAGGGATTGAATTAAATGAGACAACCTTATTATAGGGATCGGGTGTGTTCTAATAGATCCTTATATGGGAGGGTTGGCTTTGGTGGTAAGCTAGCTTAGATGTTATCCAGAGTATAACTCATTTGTGATGTCCCTGCTCAGTAGGATAATATGGTCTTAAGTTAGTCTCCAATTATTAATTCCATTTGTCTAAGGAACTCGGGCATGGATTGAAATTAAAAGACTGGAATTTAAAGATGCAGTCTGGTTAAGTATTTTGTTGTAAACGTCCACATGTGTGGCTTGCAATAGTAATACTTAGGCAAATTGGATGATACATTAATATTGCTTTATCATAAGGTTTCAATATTTAATTGTTTCTATAGTTTGCGACTATGTTTTAATTTCTGTTTCTTAATTTATTGTTTTCAGACATGTCTATTCATATTGTAAACCTCTTAGCAGTAAACCCTTTAACCGGTCCCAATTTTCCTGAATGGAAGTTTTGCTTCATGGAAATACTCTGTACTGCAAAACATGTCTATGTAGTTTACATGGACCCACTGTCTCCTCAGTATAGGAACTGTACTGGTTATGAGCGAGTGTTCTATGACAGATGGGTAGCTTCTGATGAGTTTGCCCGCAGACTCATCATGAAGAGTCTGTCTAGAGAACTAAAGCTCATGTACAAGAAGTTCCGAACTGCTGTTGAGATATGGAGGGACCTTGTGAAAGTATATGGGAAGGTGAGACGAACTATCAGTTATGATCTTGTGAAGGACCTGATTGGCAAGAAAATAACTGAGGGGAGTTCGTTAGTTCTGATGAGAATCATGAGAAAGTACAGAAAGAGAGGTGGACAAATTAATAAGCGGGCAGTAATAAACATTGTCCTGCACTCTCTATCTAATTCTTATAGTGATTTCATCAAATCTCTCGGTGCCAGGTGCGAGTTTCTTCTTCATGAGTTACTCAGGGCCCTGTTGCGAGAGAAATCTGACATGATGGCATTTGAGTTTGCTCCAACTTTGTCAGCTCTTGACAAGGAAGTTGCTGAAGCAAAAGAAATGCTTAAGAAGTTGGATGAAATAGATGAGGCAGAAATTATCACCAAGCCATGCAAACGCAAGCGAAGAGAAATAAATTGTCTAGTACCTAGCACGAGTAGACAAGGTACGTCATGTGCATTTATAACGGAAACATGTTTAGCATCACCCATTCTTGGGTAGTGGATACTGGAGCTACGGATCATATTTGTTATACTTTGCAGGGGTTCATGTCGACAAGGCAGCTGATACATGACGAGCGGAGAGCGAGTCTCAGCAGTAGCCATTGGAGATTTTACTTTATGCTTTGAAAACAATGTTTTGATTTTGAGAGATGTTTTATATGTGCAGATTTTTCGGCGGAACTTAATTTCAATTTCCAAGTTATTTTGTGATGGATATTCAGTTATTTTTTATAGTGGAGTTTCTATCATTGGTAATAACGGTGTTATCTGCCATGGCAAATTGATTGACTCTCTCTATATCATTGATTGTATGCATAAATCTTCCGTGAATGTTGCAAACTCATCCAATAATAATAATCATTTAAAGAGAAAGTTTTCTTCCGATGAGGATCAAACATATCATTTGGACTTGAGACTAGGTCACATCAATCTAAAGAGGATCAAAAGATTAGAATGCGATGGGCTCTTGGATTCTTTCCAAGTGGTACTGCATCAAATCTGTGAGTCCTGTATAGAAGGAAAGATGACGACCAGGCCTTTTAAGGCAAGTCAGTCTCGAGCAGAGAATGTGTTGGAATTGATCCACTCTGACTTATGTGGACCAATGTCCACGCAAACTCGTGGAGGTTATGAGTACTTCGCCACATTCATTGACGATTACTCAAGATTCGGATATGTCTATTTGCTTCGCCACAAGTCTGAATGCTTTGAGAAATTCAAAGAGTTTAGGACTGAGGTAGAAAAGAAACTTGGTAAGACTATCAAGACACTACGATCAGATCGTGGTGGAGAATACCTCAGTAACGAGTTCTTGCAGTACTTGTCAGATAACGGGATTACATCCCAGTGGACTGCACCAGGAACCTCTCAACAAAATGGTGTAGAGGAAAGAAGAAATAGAACTCTCCTGGAAATGGTCAGGTCGATGATGAGTTATGCAAGCTTACCGATTTCGTTTTGGGGATATGCCGTGGAGACAGCGGCCTATTTGCTTAACCTGGTACCTTCTAAATCAATTCCTAAAACACCTCTGGAACTCTGGTATGGGCGAAAGCTAAGTTTGAACAGAGTGAGGGTTTGGGGTTGTCCAGCATATGTGCTGACAAAAGGAACCTGATAAGTTAGAAAGTAGGTGTAAGCTCATGCTGTTTGTAGGATATCCCAAGCAAACGAAAGGTGGTTACTTCTATTGTCCTAAGAATCAGAAAGTCGTTGTCAGTACCAACGCGAGATTCTTGGAGGACGAATATGTAAGAAACCACAGATCCAAGAGTGAAATTGTCCTCCACGAGCTTGAGGACAAGGAAGCAATTCCATCAGGAAAGCCCAGTGTAATGGTAAAATCACCTACAACAGGTGAGGCTATACCAACACTGCCACTAATGCAAGGTATGCGACCAACGCGTACTGTGCCAACTATTGACACGGTTCAGATGCCTCGTCGCAGTGGGAGGGTTGTCCACCAACCTGAAAGGTACATGTTCGTGGGAGAGTCTTCCGACTTGATCCCAGAAAACGGACCGGATGATACCGATCCCTGGACATACGACGAGGCGGTATCTGATAAGGATGCAGACAAATGGCAGATCGCCACGGATTCTGAAATAGAATCCATTACGGCTATGGATGTGTACCAGAAAACTGATTTGCCAAATGGCTGTCGAGCCATAAGGTGCAAATGGGTATACAAAAGAAAGAAAGGAGCGAATGGTGAAATTACAGCTTTCAAAGCAAGGCTGGTGGCGAAGGGTTATAGTCAGAAAGAAGGTGTAGACTATGACGAGACCTTCTCACCGGTGGCCATGCTTAAGTCCATTTGTATACTCCTAGCCATAGCAGCACATAAGGACCTAGAAATCTGGATGATGGATGTCAAAACCACGTTTCTAAATGGGTACCTTGAAGAAGGTAGGGACATCTATATGCAACAGCCAGAAGGTTATATGTAGAAGGGCGAAGAACATTTGGTCTGGAAGCTAAGTAAGTCGCTGTATGGACTTAAACAAGCTTCAAGGTCATGGAATCTGCGTTTTGATGAAGTGATTAAATCCTATGGATTTTCACAATGCTCAAACGAGAGTTGCGTGTACCGTCTATGTGTCAGCGGAAGCGTGGTGTTCCTTGCACTTTATGTAGATGATATTCTCCTATTTGGCAACAATGTGGAAGTATTGTCGGGCATAAAGGGGTGGTTATCCGAGCAGTTTCATATGAAGGACCTTGGGGAGGCAGGATACATCCCAGGGGTAAAAGTATTGCGGGAGCGCAATAAGAGGATGCTGACCTTGTCTCAAGGATCATATGTGGATACTGTGATTGCCCGTTTTAGCATGCAAACTGCCAAGAAAGGTCTGTTACCCTTTAGACATGGCATATATCTTTCCAAAGATCAGTGTCCGGTGACACAAAGGGAGAAAGATGAAATGAGGAACGTGCCGTATGCATCGGCCGTGGGGAGCCTCATGTATGCAATGTTATGTACGAGGCCAGATATCTGCTTTACTGTAGGCACGGTAGCGAGATACCAGTCTAACCCTGGACAGGCGCATTGGACCGCAGTAAAGCACATACTCAAATACCTGAAAAGGACTAGAGACTATTTTCTCGCCTATCGGTGTGAGGAGTTGTGCATCGCCGACTCCACCATGGAAGTAGAGTATGTGGCAGATTCTGAAGCTTCGAAAGAAGCAGTATGGTTTCGAAACTTCCTTCTGGAGTTGGACGTGATTCCTAAGCTGCCCAAGTCAATCACGATATACTGTGATAATTCGGGAGCTATGGCTAATTCAAAGGAACCACGAACTCACAGAGCAACAAAACACATTGAAAGGAAGTACCATATTATACGAGAAATCGTAGCAAGGGGTGATGTGCTAGTACAGAAGATTGATACAAGAAATAATCTAGCGGATCCATTCACAAAGGCTCTGCCTCAGAAGGTCTACGAGATGCATGTACATAACCTTGGGCTGAGGGCAAAGCTATCCACGTAGAATGTTTGATGTAATAGCTAGATTAGTTTAGACGCGTTATACTTTGAAAAGCACCTGTATAATGCTTTGAGTATAAGTGGGAGATTGATGGATTTATATACTGAAAGCATTATGATTGGTATATTATGTACAAGGTCGATTTGTTAATATATTGGGAATCATAAATGTTGTATTAACATCTCCTGTCTGAATTAACAAACGTGTGTCGCAAACACAATTATCCTCTTATCTCGTCGATAGGGAGATCATACGGTGTGTAGAAGATCACGGAAGATCGTATAGATCATTTGACCTAGCGAGATATAAATAGTTATCACAGCTGAGACAGTTCCAGGATAAACTGTCGGTGTAGGCTGCAGCATACGCAGTAATAAGCATCTTATCTTGGATGGCTTGGTATGCTGGTGTGGGGCACACATTGATAAGGACCTAAGTCGAGATCGATTCTTTTATCTGACATTAAAAGAATCTAGATCTCTATGGCTTGACGAGATCCTAAGCCTAAATGAAGTTACAGAAGTATATGCAGATTGTGTATTACTTTGAGTTGCAGTGAAAGGCTCTAGTTGAGCATGTATATTTGTATCTTGGGTAATATCAGTTTGTGTATGACTGTCTGGTATTGGAACTAGGTAACCACATCCAGTATAGGATGGTGACATTCCCTGAATAGCTCAAAAGGTTCTTTATGCTAAGTCCTGCAGGCTGATTAAGTTCAAGCATAAGTAAAAAGGTTTGAGTGGATTGATTCAGGAATATAAGATGTTAATTAATTAAATAGCTTGTCAGAGCTTAAATTAATTAATGAATGTCTGTAACCTTAAATGTGGGGAAATACCGAGCCCATGCCACCCGTACCTCAAAACGTGGTAGCAAATAGGTAGGACAGTATTGATTCTCTGGTGGAATGAATCAGTATTAATTAATTAATTATATTCTGGGTTGAATATGGGAATTAATTAATTGATAGGCCTTATTTGCTATTTGCATTTTGGTCCCTGGTCTGGCCCATGAAACTCAAGCCCAATAGGAGTCCAGTAATTTCCTATAAATAGCCTCAGTTCCTCAGATCTCACAACGCCACAAGATCATAAGTTGCACACAGCAAACCAGGTTTTGGGAGTTGTGGTGATCGACTAAGATCTGAGAACGAGGAGGAAATTCTGCTTCTCAACCGGGCAAGGGATCTGATAGAGAATCTTCACCGGATTTTCAGATCGAGTTGGGATACAGATCAGAAGATCAAATCAGGAGGATTTTTCTTCTTCTCTCTCTCCTCATTTTCGAAAATATTATTATTATTTTCTTAAGATTTATTTCCTCAATATGTTAGGAAATTAAATCTTTGTGCGTGGGAAAGATCAAAGGGCATCTCTGCGCACGCGTTCTTCAAAGTTCATCGATCCAGGTATTCCGCATAAGCCTTCTTATTGATAAACACTCGTTTTGTGCACCTTGCTGATGTGGATTTGCTCAC
>JAPKLW010003332.1:0-35283 GCA_026898455.1 Plectranthus barbatus
AAATCTGGTGAGGATACGCTACCGGATCTACAGCCGCCCACTCTCTCACAATCTCTCTAGGGTTTCAAAATGAAACTTCAAAACTTATGTGGGCTTGTGAGAGATCATCTATTTATATAGATCTGAGAATGGGCTATTAGGGTTTAATAAACCCTAATGGGCTCTGAGCAGTGTTGGGCCAGACCAGGGATCAAATGCAAATAATAAAGTGGGCCTCCTATTAATTAATTCCATGTTCAACCCAGAACATAATTAATTAATAAACATTAATTCATGCCACCAGAGAATTAATGTTGACCTACCCCTTTATTACCACGTTATTAGGAACGGGTTGCATTGACTTGGTTAATCCCCATATTTAAGGTTTCAGACATTCATTAATTAATTCAGCGTATGATAATTAGCTGTAATTAATTAATCTCTTATTATTCCTGAGTAGTACCACTCAACCCTTATCGCTTATGCTTGAATCAATGATTCAGCCTGAAGGACTTAGCATAACGAACCTCGTGAGCTTCCCAGGGAATGTCACCATCCTGAAACGGATATGGTTATCTAAATCCAGGCTGAGGAAACCCCACACAAACTGCCATCACCCAAGATGCAGATATACGAGTACATGTAAGACTCTCCACCATAGCAAGTCAAAGTGACAGTCAGCCCATGTGTGCCCCTCAGCTTTCAATAGACTTTAGATCCGACCAAGTTACCGAGATCTTTACTCATTCATATGTCAGATAGAATGGTTCATCTCACTGTTGATCCTATCAATACATTGAGATGTACCGGTCACACAAAGCAGTCAAGATAAACCACTTATGGACTTGTGTGCCGCAGCCTAAACCGACAGCCAAACCAGAAACTGTCTCAGCTGTGATAACTGTTTATATCTCGCTAGGTCGAACGATCTATACGATCTTCTGTGATCTCTTACACACCGTATGATCTCCCTATCGACGAGATAACTGGATGTGTTTGTTCGCATCGTATGATTGTTAATTCAGACAGGAGTTGTTTATTGCAAGTCATTAATGATTACCAGTATATCAAACATAACGTTTCCTAATATACCAATCATAATGCTTTTATGTATACAATTCCAACAGGAAATTCTACTATGATTCCAAACAATTATATCTAGAAGATGAGAATAAGGAATTTAGGGAATTTCACAAGGAATTCAAACAATTATTTCAAGAAAGCAAGCATGAAGAAGTGATGGGAATTTTCAAAGGAGCTCAAACAAGTGTTTCAAGAAGGCATGCATGCTCATACTAAATAAATATCCAATCAAGGTTAGAATGAATAAATCATGGAATTCAAATAAGCATGCATTAAAATGGAAACCTCGAATCTAAGAGGTCAAGGTATCGAGCTAAATAAAAACCTGGCTCTGATACCACCTTCTGTCGCGCCCCCAAACCGGGCCTATGCGACAGTCCCACGTGCGACACAATGCACGCTAAGGGAAGTTGTGGTTTTAAAAAGAAATATTTAATCATGCGGAAGCAAGTAAAGAATCGTTCAAAAATGAAATAAGATAATGAGATTTAAATAAATTATTCGCAGCGGAGATTAGAATCAATTAAATGGATACAAGCATGATGAGGCAATAAGTTAACAAATGCTTGAAAGGTAAAGAGAAAAATAGTTCGCAGCGGAAAATGGAGTCAAATAATTTATAGAAGCATGATTGAACTATATTTTAAATCATGCTTGAAAGAATGCAAAAGAGCATATTTCAATTTAGAATGCAAGTACAAATGAGACTATGTATGAAGACATAGCTCGTCGCTTCGATACCATAACCAATGAATTAAATCATGCTAGGAGAACAAGAACAATTAGCATGCTTTTGGCAAGAATGAACCATAGAATTTATAAGAGGTTTCAAGAACTAGCATTTAATCAACCAAGCCTTCAAGAATTCGAATCATATCAAGATTTAAAGGAAGTGCGAATCAATCATTCAAGTATTTGAAAGCTTAGTACAAAATGAGATTTAAGAAGTTTAGATCATAAATCCAAGTAATCATAGGGGTGCAATACATGCCATTCAAAAGATATGATCAAAAGCAACATGGATTCGAAATTAGTACAAACCGAATAATTAAAATAAATATGAATCCATTTCGGTTTTCTCCTTCGATCCCCTCCTCATAACGTCACCTTCACCTTCATCAATCGGTACCTACATGCAGGGAAAACGCACATAGGGGCTAAGTACACGAATGTACCCAGTGGTCACGGTGTCCCGAAAACAAATACATATATATATCATGAAAACACCGCACACTCATGCATAATACAAGTTTTTATTGAAAGCCTCATGTATATGCATAAAACATTTTCCTCACTTGGGAGCTCCCACTCAAATTAGGCACCACATAATCATTTTCCCAACATATCAACTTTTCATATATAACATGATCCACATAATCACAAGGGGTAAGATAGGAGTGGCCACTCGCTATCTACCCGGTAAGGTTCAATCACCCTTACCCAACCGGTAGTCTTATTACTATCCGGGCTAATGCATTAGGCTTACAATACCACGGGGGTAGCCACTTCCCCGATCCAGCACATCTCCAAGTATATCATTCATCCACCAATTCATATCATCATAATAATCATACGGTGCCAAAACAATTTTGCGGTGTAACATGCCTTTAAAACAAAAGAATCATTTTTGGAGAAAACATTTGACAAAATCATTTGATAGGATAAAGTAGTGCCCACCTCAAATGATTCGATGGATCCAATTACTTAGTACCGCTAGTTGATGCTTCCTTCTTGGAGATTAAAGTACCTAATTAAAGTTCGAATAAATTACTACAATGTTTATGACTTAAAATAATTATCTAAGTTCTTAAATCAATTTAATTCAATTATTTACCCAATTACAAATTATGCAATTCGAAATTTATAAAGAACTAGATTCAAAGACTTCTAAATTTTATCTAATTAAACAAGATTTATTAACTTAGTCAAATTATTAAGCTAGTTAACAAGTTCATACCAAATTGCTATATTAGTTATTAATTAAGGATAATGGATTTAGTGATCTAGTTAACAACTTGTTATTAATTTAAAGCAATTATTTTTAATTAACTAAGTGAACCAATTATACAATTAGGCCTTAGAATACTTTAGTGAAATCTGGAAATTAATCAAATTATTCTATGTCCACAATATGAGTTATTATCTAGTTAACTAGTTCATTTTTAAGACAACAACAACAATGATCTAAACATCTAGTGAGGATGATTTTAATTTATTAAAAACAAGGTTTTAAAGTGCACGTGCTCGAAGTGACGGTTCGTTAAAACAAATTTTCATTTAAAAATGGTGAAGCCTAACATAAGCAATTTCCTAATTAAGTTTCAGCAATCTCATATTTCAGTTATCAACTTCCCGAATTTTTAATAATTAATCTACTTAGTGAAATGGTCTGATTTTTATATAGTTTATTAATTAACATGTCTGGAGTTCATATTATAAAAACCAGATTTTTCCAATGTCTAGAAATATGATTTTAAGGCCGTGCAATTTAAACTGCCAGAATCTGCCACATATTATTAAAATGTTTATAACTCGAGTTTTACAACTCCGATTCATGAAATTCCAAATTCCACAGATTCCTAGCTCGTTTTAGTTTATACAGTTCTAAAATCAACTCAATCCAACCATCACAGAATCAGCCGTACTCATTTTAATCTCTGTCCAAAACAGGGCATGCTCTCAAATTTCATCAACACATGATTTCTCAACATACATGCCATTATCTCATCCCCAAGCTTCATATATATCATTTTCAGACCCATCCAAGTTTGAATATCAACTTTAAACATGAAAGGTCATGATTCTTAAGCTTGATCTAACATGCAATCATGTATATGTGTTCTATGCTCATCAATATGCAACATATATCAAGCTTAGGCCTAGGCATGTTCATCTAACTCATTTCCCTTAAAAATTTAATTTGTGACTTCTTGATCCTACATGCAATCACATATTCATAACAAGGAAGTCATAGGGAGTGTAGAAATTATCTACTTGAAGGGAGAAAGTTGCAACAATAGTTCTTTCAAATTTTCGAGTTGCTCCCAACGTCGTCTAGCTTAGATCCTTGCATATTCGTACTCCTCTCTTCGTGGGGATCACGTTTTTCCTACTTGAAGCTTGATTCCACTTCGTGCTTGAGATCAATGTGCTCCGATCATAGGGCTTCTTATGTCATTGCGTAGAGGAGGTTGAGGAGATAAGCTTTATGTAAAAATGGTGGTTTATTGAGTTGGGGAAAGGTAAGGTATAGAAGGTTTTAGGGGCTGTTTTTGGAGGTGGTTTAATGGAGTTTAGAGAGAGAAATGATGCAGGGAAATATTGGAGAAGATGGAGTGAAATGGTGATGTGATCTTTGGAAAATCAACTAAAATGAATTTGATTAGTAAAATGGGGGAGGGGATCGATTTTGGTGAGGGAGATATGAGAGGGTGGAGTGTGATATTAGTCTTGCATGCCTTGATTGATAGTGTGTAATGATCACAACCATACTTTCCATGTTTGCCCTCTAATGATTTGAATTCCCTTTTCAACTAATTGCCCTTGTAGGTAAATAGCCAAAGTAGAGGCTAGAGCAATCATATCACTACATATTTGATGGAATAAATATATCCCATGATCTCTAATTAAATTATATCACTATGGTCTTGCATCCGATAATTAAATAAATGATACGACGATTTTTCTTTCTTCGAACTCTTGTTTCGGCATTTCGAATCGTCTCAATCGGAATCGTATGAATATTTGGGCATAAAATAATAATATTGGTCTTCCCATATTTAATTAAATTCTCCTTCATAAAATAGAAGTAATGTGGCTGATAAAATCGATAAGTAGAGAATTAATTATTCTAACAACTCGATCATATGTCCATTGGTTCGCGATTAAAATCGATCATCATCTCGTGTATATATATATGTGTGTGTCGAAAATAGTGGGCATCCCATTTAATGAAATTAAACTCCGGAATTTGCCTCGGAGGTGATATCGATATAATATAAATATTTTCCGGACTAAAATTCTCATCTCGATATTTGTCTCGATAATTATGAATTAAATAAGGAGATATACATGGACTTGCTAAATTAATTAGTTGGGCTATTTTATTTATTCTCATGTGGGCTCCTATTTAATTTGGCCCAACACATTAAATAAATAGAGTCCTCTTAGCCCAATTCTCCAATTAAATAAAAAGGCTGGGCTTAAATAATTAACTCGGCCCAATCGCGTCGCTACGGCAATAATAAATATTACCGAGTCAAATAAATTATTTCGATCGTCATCCGTAATTCATTTATCGAATTTCACTATTCGTCCTTGCGGCTATAATTCGGATATCGTAGAGAAGTCGCTTGATAATATTAATAATATAACGGTGGTAGCGACATTTGCTTCGTAATTTATTAAATAAAAAGGTTGGAAAAATACGGGGCGTTACATATTCAGTATATGATTTTCCCTCATTGCACTATCCCTATGGGATCGACCAACCCTTGGGTTGACTATAAATTTATTTGCCCTTTGCTATAATTTGTATGCAGATTTAGCATCGATCAGAGCATTCTGGAGTTCAGAGGCCAAGCTCGGTCGAGCCATTGGGAGCAGAGGGCTCGCTCGGCCGAGCACTGCAGGGTCGGTCGAGCCACAACCTTCAGAGGGCTCGCTCGGTCGAGCCAAATCAGCTCGGTCGAGCCAGATCGCGAATCTTGGCAGTTTTGATGATTATCTAGCCATCCCAGGTGAGCCGTATGTGGCTCGGGCGAGCCATGACCCTGTTTGCTCGTCTATAAAAGGGGGATTTTCGAGTTTGAAGAGAACTTTTGTCCAAATTTCAAATAACCACTTGAGAAATTCTCTCCTAATCCATCTTCCATTCACTTCCCATCCACATTCAAGGAGATCAAGGACACATTCCTCCACATTTTTTGAAGATCAAGGAAGACCAAGGGGTAGATTGAGTACAAGGAATACAATTGAGGAAGATCTACATTTGACCTTTAAATTTGTAATGGATTCTCTTACTCTTTCTATTGTATTGAACGAAATTGAAGGTATGAAGAGCTAAACCTTTTTGTGAGTGTTGTTTGAATGGATGATGTGTGAAATTGAGGTTGAATGTTGATTGTTTACTTTCCTTTGCGAGCTTGAATTGCAATAATCCTTACCACCTAGGTGTAGGTAATAGCCAACCTAGGAGGTATTTGATGTGAACACTGCAGCCAACACGCAGGTGAAATCGTTGTGAATAGTGTAGATTCATACAATTCCTAGATCCAATCCCTGTGCGGAGATAGGTCGTAGGGCAATAATCCACTTTCTAAAAGGAGTGGTCTAGGATTCGGTAACGTGATTGTTTGAGAGTTCTAGTATCATCAACGGTTAGCTCACCGTGACAAGGGGTTAACTAATTGAGGGTGGATTGCTCAAGTATGGTGTCGTCGATCTTAATGATAGCAACATGCATATTTTATATGCGTATATCAATTTACTCCCATTTATACGTATTACGCCTCGTTTTGTGGTGAGTGTAAGTACCCTCGCACTAGATGAAACGACAAGTGATCAGAATTCCTCCAACAACGAGGGCAGCATGGATGGTGAAGCAGTGCCAGAGACGGATAGTGACTATGAAGATGATGATGACATATCCGCGTCAAAAGGGTTAAGAGGGAGGCATGTCTACACAGACATCGAGCATGTCAATCCTAATGTTACGGATCGTTTCAATGATGAGCTAGTCATGTGGAATGGTGATCTGCATAACATTGGAGCTGGTATGTATTTCTCCTCTAAGTTTGACCTCAAGCGAGCCGTCACTCTTTGGTCTCTTAATCAGGGTGTCGCATATCAGCTAAAAAAGAGCACCAAAAAATTATGGCATGTTTACTGCGAGACCAAGGATGATCCGAATCTTCAACGAGGCCCTCCATGCCAATGGAGAGCTCGGGCCGTCGATTCGGGGCCTGGTTGTGGTTGGAGACTAACTCACTGGGTATCCAGACACAACTGCTCCAGAAGTAACTCGAGGCAACAAGGGCAAAATGTCACAGCCGAAATGATATTATTTTTTATATTGGGGCATATTGAACAAGATTTGGAATACAAGGTTGCAAACATCCGAGTGAATGTTCGTGATGCCTTCAACGTGGATGTGTCCTACAGGAAGGCTTGGCATAGACGGAAAAAGGCGTTGGAGTACTTGTACGGCGACTGTGAGAAGAATATCTGCAATTTGCCCGGATACATGGAGCTACTCGTGCAACGTAATCCAAATACCAAGGTGGTGTGGAAATTTCGTAAAAATGAGAAGAATGAGTCACACCAGATGTTTCGATATGTGTTTTGGGTATTTGGTCCTTGTGTGCAAGCTTTTCAACACACATTTCTGGTCGTCATGGTGGATGGGACACACCTTCGTGGCTCCTACAAGGGCAAGTTGCTAATAGCAGTTACGAAAACTACAAACAACAATATACTACCACTAGCATATGCCCTCGTGGATGAAGAGTCCACCCATAGCAGGACTTGGTTTTTGAAGCACCTCCGCCTCAATTTTCTCGAAGATCGACCAGCGTGCATTATATCAGATCGCAACACCGGTCTTCTTGCTGCGTGGCGTGCACATATTGCACAATTTCGTGGAGCTGGATGGCATCGATACTGCCTTCGCCATGTTCGCACCAACTTGATGGAGAAATTCAAGGGACTTGGTATCAAACACATCTACTTTAAGATCGGTGAAGCCTTGTCGGAAGGTGACTACAATCAGGCGTGGGCAGATCTGTACGCACGGAGCCCCGGTGCATGTGAATGGCTTCAGGCAATACCAGAGCAAAAGTGGACCCTTTACAAAGATGGGGGTCGTTGTAGGGGCAATACAACGACCAATGTCTCCGAGAGTCACAACAATACTCTCAAAGGTACGCGGTTTTTACCTATCAAATCTTTGGTCAATTCTACCCTTCTCAAAACAGCAAAAATCTTTGATGTTGCTCAAGATGATATCACAAAGTGTGATACCTTCCTTTCCACATATCACCATGATAAATTTATGGAGGTTAGAGCTGAAGCCCCCAAACATGAGGTGATTCGTACGGAGCGTGTAAATCAGATCTACAACGTCACAACATATCTGAGTGGTCGAGGTCAAGGTACAATGACTTTCAAGCTCCGTTATTGTGATAAGAGTTGTGCTTGTGGTGTGTGGCAAACAAAGTGATTTTCGTGCTCTCATGCCAACGTCTTTATCAACGGGAGAACCCCAATGATTTGGTACATGAATTCTATACCCGATCTAAATGGTGTGAACAATTTGATGGGGGATTTTGACCTATTCCGGACAACACAGAAATGATCGATGTGGGATGGACTCTAGTTCCAAATTATGAGCGACTTGCTCACCGTAAAGAAAGAGGCCGACGTCGAATGAAGCGCCATCGGATATCAATGGGCTACCAAAATAGGAGTGGAGGTCAAATGTATTGCACCCGATGCCACAGTTTGGACCATATAGCAAGAAAATGTCCCAGTTCTCATCCACCATCTGATTGAGTTCACATAGATCGAATCTATAATGCTCATGGAGAGCGTGATATTAACAAGTCTGGTGCATATTTGGCGGGCTTATCACAGACCATTTGTAGACCTTCACCTAGTGTAATCTTCAAATCCTGAAGTGACTGCATCTGGAAAAAAATTAAGAACAATATTAATCGAAACTTCTATTTAATCTATAAAATATAAAGAAATGATAAAATAAATAACAATGAGACGTAGCTTCTTGACGTGTGATCTAAACCCCTCTGGCCCAGCAGCCTTGTCACGAGAATGAGATGGATTACCCAAAAGCTTCACAGTTCTCTTTAAGAACCAGGGAAGATAATCATCAGTCACCGTGGGTTCTCCATCCACTATAGGGGTTTTCCCAAGGTGAACTCTTTTATGATCATGAAGTTCCCATATTCGAATGTACTCATAGTGATTCACCTGCCAATCAGACACTTGTCCTGTACTTTTTAAGTTATGAAGTCTGGTGAGTTCAGGATCATGAATGAGCAACTTTGAATCTGGGATGTCTTGGATGTGGCCATACTGTCGCTTCACCCTCTCCGGATGGTGACCCTCGACCACTTCAAAAAAAAAATCAAACACGTGGTCGAGGTCCATGGACGATCAGACGAGGGGATATAGGCAGACATGAAAATACAAATTGCATTTATAGGTAAAAATTAAAATATTTAAATAAAAAACTAATGAGTACAAAATTAATTTAATTTACCTCATCCTCAGTCAGCATGCCCAACTAATCACGGTAGGCTTGTATATTATGATTAGCAACTTGGGTATGCCTTTTTGAACCGGCCCATCTGTATTTCTCAAATTAATTCACATGAGTACATATAATTTTAAAAATTATAACTAGCCAACTTTACAAAAGTGAAAATTTACCTTGCCCAATGTGGAGCCCCACGAGGGATGCTACGAGACAAAACAGATGGCCGCACAGAAACAATTCTCTGCCATGCCCAAATCTGAATAGAGTAAAACATGAATTAGTATAATATAAAAAAGATGTACGGAAAACATTAATTAATAATGCATATTACCTGGAGAAGTACAAGACATCCTCCAACACTCGTAGGTGCATTATTGAGTGATGCCTTGCATAAACTTTTATAAAGGAGGGCTAATGTAGCACTGCCCCAACTAAGTTCATATGTAGTATCTTCAATAAGTGCTCGAATAATATGGCAGTAGATGTCGTCCTGATTAGCATCAGGGAACAAAAAACCGCCCATCAAGTATATTATCACAGCACGGGCTCTCTGTAGATGCCAGTTCTCCATAAATTTGATAGGCACCTTCTGTTTAATCCAGTCTTAAACATATTTTAATAATAATCGGTTCTTTTCCAATTTAAGATTGATGTCTAAATGCTCATGAATGTATGCTTCCCATCCATCAACTGGAGCCTCATCCAACCTTGATACATCATATCCATCGGTCTCCGAACCTAATAGACATTCTATATCTTGAAGGGTAATGGTGGCCTCGCTAAAACTAAAGTGAAAGGTGTGCGTCTCTGGACACCACCTCTCAATCAAGGCCTGGATCAGTTGCCAATCAAGTACAATATATCCCAAACTCAGTATCTTTCCAAATTTCATCTGCTTGATATAGAACCACGTGTGCTCATCATTCTGTATCAATGGTATGAGGACAGCCCACAACATCATATCGCACCTCCTGCAATGGATGGGATCTACTGCACTCTTTCTACACCGATGCTTATATTGAAGGTATAATAAGTCATCAATTATAGGTCCTTGATTAACTGCGGCTATAGAACCCCCGATATCCCCTCCTGAAGATGATGTTCCATACTCCATTGTCTACCCACGATACCCCCTGCTCTAAAATCTAAATGTGTTAATCTTCCGTAGTTCTTATGACGATGGAAATAAAACAGTAAAAAAGTATAAAAAGTGTATGGTGAAGGCAGTTTCCACACCCACATCCCTATTGAAGAAGATAAAATGCAGAATGCTTTCAATCTCTTAGAGCTACATGTAAAGAACTGTTCTTGATCATTTCAATCCAACAATTCAATAAGTAATTGATCATTTCATTCCAAATTAAATCCAGCAATTATCTATCAAATTCTTCATCCAATACATGTAAAGAACCATTCTTGATCATTTCAATCCAACAATTCAATAAGTAATTCATCATTTCACTCCAAATTCAATCAAATTAAATCCAATAAATTCAATCGAGCAATCATCTATCAAATTATTCATCCAATACTCCAACACTCAACAATTCAAGTTGCAGGATTGTCAAAAACAATGGCGAAAAGGGGATTACTGGAGGAGGTTTTGGCGGCAGCGGCACGGCAGGTCGCAGCACGGCAGGGGGCAGCCGAGCAGACAGCGGAGGAGGGGTGGCGCGGCGTCGTGCAACAGCACGGACGAGCAGGGCAGTGGCACGGCAGGGCAATCGGCGCAGTAGGGCAGGCGGCGCGGCAGGGGGTCCGATGCACCGGCAACGGGGACGACGAGGGGTAGGGCAGAATCGATTTGTTTCTTTTTCAAATTGTTGTAATTTTTTTTACATATTTATTTTACTTTTTGTTTTTTTAATTTTGGAATATTAAAAAATGAATTTTTAATTTATATTTACTAAATATTATTAATTAAGTGAAATCAATTACGATAAAATGCTAAGCATAAACCGTCTATGGTGTAGACAGTTTGTCTTAGGTTTTTTAGAACCCGTCTACACCATAGACGGTTAGTCTATGTTTTTCCACAACCAAAAACCCTAGATTTTAGTTGTCCACATGAATCATATTTAAGTTATGAATTTAAATCACCCGTAGCACCATGGGGTTCATCGGTCACGACCCTTTCCTTTCTTCTAAGGATTCGATCCGGAACTTAACCTGGAGGAGGGAGCTTGTTCTTAGATGCAGCGAGAAAAGCGACAGACTGAGATGATGGCGTGCAGTTGGATGATTTCTAAAAAATAGTTCGTGGCTTTCGGCACGAGCAAGTACGATGACAAAATCTGGGAGAGGGTCCTGAGCCAATTGGGCAGTAGTAAAAGTCAAGAATGATGAGCCCAAGCTACGAAGAAACCAATGTGACTTGTCTATCGGATCAATCGAATGTCCAATGACTGCAAGCTTGTCGCATATGGATTTGAATCGCTGGCCATATTCCATGACGGAGAGATCGCCACGCCCAATGGTTAAGAGATCATCCTTCAGACTCAATTCTCTTTCTTTGGACGCATGGTTGTATGCGCGGGAGAGAGATTGTCAGACGCCATATGATGTTTTGCAGCCGATGATGACAACCATCAATTCTTCGGTTAGAGTAGAGACCAAAAATAGCTTTAGAAGTTGATCACATGAGAACCACAATGAATAAGCTGGATTCACGACGGAAACACCAGCAGTTGTGGTAATCTAACATGCTGGAGCCGGAGTAGAATCATCAAGATATGGAAGAAAATTCTGAGTGACGAAAAATGGCTCAATCTGCGCGTGCCATAACAAATAATTGGTGGGAGTAAGTTTAATTTTAACCATGTGAATTGTGGTTGATAGGGGAAGGATGGGAAGGCTTCCATCTGGATCGGCCATGGCAAGGTGTCGATGAGGAAAAAACAAAGAGTATCGACGAAGAAGAGAAATTAGGGAAAAATTAGGATTTCCCCAGGGTTCTGGCTAATACCATGTAAGATTTGTAAAATCTTTATTCCACACCACGTGAACGAAGTACAATTACATGAATATATATAGGAAAACAAAGATAAATCTAAAGAGATACGAAACTATCTAAGAAGATATACAAATCTAGAATAATATCTAACACTTGGGCAATAAATGATGTCGGTTTTCAAGTCTAGAGCACTTGCATCTGGTAAACATGGAGATGTAGGATATCTCCGTGGAATTTGTAGAAATACCAACCCTTCAAACAATCAACTTAAATTACTGGAGCAGATCCCTTTTTGCATCAACAACGACAATATCAAAGGAATGAGAGTCCTTTGAGTACAAGGAAGTTCAAATTCAATCATTTCCTTCTGAGGTAAGAAAAAACAAAACAACTCTATTCCTTCATTTCCATGTTCTTTATCCATTTTGGAAAGAAATAATAAGTATACACATTACATCGTTAGACCTTCTCAATGTTGTATGTTCTTGTTGGGTGTACTCAGTGGTAGCCTTGAGACCGTATGAGAGGTGCGCTGCACTAGGGCCTCCGAATGCAGGGGGCACCATTTTTAAAAAAAATTATATAATAGTAATAATTTTATACTAGTAGTTTATGTTAGTAGGGGGCACTAGTTAAAACAAATAAGATAAAAAAATGTAATCTTTAACTAAACTATAAATATTAAAATTTATAGTATTCCTAATATAATACGATAACCAAAATGTTGACATCTCTTCTAGAATACAAAGCAACTATTCATTTTTTCATTGCTTCTCTAGTTCTCTTATCTCTTTTTATTTTTCAATATCATACAATACAAATGAAATTTAGTAAATAACAACTAACAATAAGTTGATAAGGTAGTCCTTCATTTTTTTCTTAAACAAATAATGTTTATGATTTGAATGCAATTCTTTTTAAATCCTATCACATTTTTGTTGCTGCATTTACGTGATTTCATCGATCTTTTCTATAATTTTTTGTTTGTTTTTTTTAAAAAAATATTTTAATTTATTTATTTTGTTACTACCTCTGTCCCAGCAGAATTATTACATTTTTTTTGGGCAAGAGAATTAAGGACTGTGAGTATAAGTGGAATTAATTTTTATTGTTGAGTGTGAAAAAGTTGTCATTTTTAGAGATGTGACAATTCGGTTGGGACGCCCGATTTGGAAAGTGTAACATTTCGGGCGGATGGAGGGAGTATTATGTTAATCGTTATTTCTTGAGCTAGTAAACATTTATTTTGTTCTTGAAAAAAGAAAAACAAAGAAAAGAGATGATGAAAAAAAATTCAAAAAGTTTGCTTAAAAAATGCTAGGAGAATTAGTTTTGAATGATGACTATGCATTTATTTAATATAATATTATTTAAATTTTTTTTTGTCTCAGGGGTATTTGAAAATTAAGTGAAATCCATAAAATGATTGTAAAGTCGTGAAAGACTCAAGTTTTATGTTATAAGACATTTTTGAATAATTTTTTTAAATAGGATAGATAATTTTAAAATGCATTTTATATTATATTTTATTAATATTTTTATAATTATATATTTAATTTAATTAAAGGACACTAAATTTTTCTTCGCCCCGTGAATGTACTATATGACTTGCTACATGTATATAGTATGACATAACCTCTAAAGAAATATCATGTAATGAGATTGAAAAAAAATATTTAAGAGAATAGATGAAAAAAAAAGGCTTATTGAATAAGCTTGTTGACCATCCCAAAATGGTTAAAATTAGGGATGTCAATAATGTCCGAAACCGATAGGTGTTTTGGTGGGCTAAAATGCGGGTTAGGGTAAACAAATTACAATCCAAAATTATTTTTAACCGAACGGGTTGAACCCGACGGGTTGGCGGCACGAACGGGCTGAGCCCGGTGGGTTGCGGGTCGGCCCGTAGGTCCGGCACTATATATATATATATATATATATATATATATATATATATATATATATTAGCATTTTTAATATTATTTATATCCTACTATACCCATTAATTATACACCTAATGCTCTATACTTAATTTTTCGTCACATAAAATCTCATCTATCTCTCCCAGTAATATAGTTCGTACTTGTTTTATGTCTAGTTTGTTTGTCATGGTGAAATATACAGGTTTTGGAGTGCAAAATCAACTAAGTTAGAGATTGCAATTTTTCGGTCGTGCGCTTTGTTTTGACCGACATGCAAGATGTCGGTCGACACAGAAGCAAGGAGGAGTTGGTGTCGAAGAGTATGTTGGGATCGACATGGCGCCCGAGGATGAGCCGATCGACAGGCGTGTGGAGCTCTCGAAATGGGAGCCGTGTGTCGATCGACACACGCCCTGTCGATCGACACACGGGCAAAGATGATGGAGATTCTCAAATTATCATTTATTTCCATGTTTAAACAATTATAATTAGTATATATAGTTTTGTTTTAGCAAATTTTGACATTCATGCCACTTTTTAGACCTAGACATATTATTTTTATTGTTCTTCAATTATTACTGCTGTGGATTGAAGATTGGGATCAAATTTTCTCAAGATTGGATTCAATTCAAGACTTGTTTTAGTTAGGAAGAACATTTACAGGTTTTATCTCTTCATATATTTTTTCAATATGAATATTTGTAGGTATTCCTCTATTCAGATTCTAGGGTTTATGTGATTGTCTTGGATGCATGTTTAGGTTATTAAATCGATCAAAACTTAAATTGGTTTATCAATTCTTGTTCTTTCTTAATATGATTAAATTGGCCATTTGATTAGGTTTTCATAATTAATTAATTTGAGACTAAAAAGTGAAAATTAATTAATGGATTTAAGAATTGATAATATGGATTTTCATTATGTCTGAAAAGAAGAATTTAAACCATAGGAATAAATCTGATGTTTTTGGGAGTTGTTAATTTTTCTAGAGACCGAAACAATATAGGAAATTGATAATCCACATTATGAATTGTCAAACCCTTGAATTTGTAAAACTTTTATGATGTTCCACCTTAATCTATATTTTTAATTGATCGATTGATTTTCTTGCATGCTATACAAGATATGAACTTGCCCTGGAATCTGAACATTGTCTCTTGTCTGAAAAACTCGGTTTAATCTCTATTTTAATTTAATTTCTTGTAAAATTAGTAATAAGTTTCAAAACCCCTTCAAATTTCTATTTACTTGGACAATAAACCGAAAAATAAATGTTTCAGTATATAGGGTGTTCGTTTATACAATTTTTGTGGGATCGATAATTTTAATTTGCCACTAGACTATAGTATTACTAAAAAATTAGTGATCAAATTTTGGCGCCGTTGTCGGGGATTGTTTAGAATTATCTTGTTATTGAATCTGTTTTAGAGTTATTGATTTGAGTTGTAATTTTAATTTCCCTTTTAATTTTCACAAGATTTTCTGTTATTTTCCATTAAATTTTTGCGAGATTTTTCTTTTTAATTTTACTTCTATTTCGACCAACAGGGAGGCATATCGATCGACACAACTGTAGCGGCCGTGTCGATCGACATACAGCCCGTCGATCGACACAGAAGTTGGCTTTTGAAAAACTTTCGATTGTTTAAGTTGTTATTTAATTTCTTTTATTTTCTATTTTCTTGTTATTCGCTCTTCCCTTTTAATTATTTTTAGGTAGTTTATGAACACGAGGAGGAGTGGTAAAGCACCGATTCCATTCAACTCTGAAATTGAGGCCACGTGCAGTTGAAACCGCTTCAAGCAGACAGACTGTATAATGGTTGAAGGCAGACAGTTGAGCTTTTGAGAGAGATGCACGTCATGTGGGAGCGCATGAGGATACTGGAGCAGGAAATAGACAACAACAGAAATCCTCGTGGCAATAACCCACCGGGATACCCCTCAGATGACGAAGATGATGAGGCCGAGCCTAGAATTGATGTTGATGAGGATGAGGATGCTATCCAGAAAAGATACAGGCCAAAGTTCCAGGAGACTGATTTCAGCATTGGAATCAATGTCAATAATTTTGAGCTGAAGACTGGTTTGGTGCAGATGGTTCAGCAGAACCAATATGAGGGTCGAGCTGCTGAGGACCCCTATTCCCACCTTGACAAATTTATCATGCTCTGCAACACTGTCAAAATCAATGGAGTCAGTAAGAGTGCCATGCGGATGAGGCTCTTTGCCTTTTCTCTGCGAGACAAAGCTCAATCATGGTTTTCTGCTTTGGACAAGAGCAATATCAGTACTTGGACATAATTGAGGAATGAGTTTCTAATGCACTTCTTTCCCCCCAGTGTCATCAGACAAAGGAGGAAAGATATTACCAGGTTTTCTCAGAGGCATGATGAGAACTTTCACGAGGCATGGGAGAGATACAAAGAGTTGCTGAGATTGTGTCTTGACCACGATTTATCTTTGGGGGAGCAAGTTGAGACCTTCTATGAGGGATTGAATGAAAGGACTATCAAATTGGTGGATTCTACATTAGGGTTTCTATCATGACAAAGGGTCCCAAGAGAGCCATAGATTTCTTCAAGAAGATGGCTAATAACAACCAAATATGATCTAATATTCACAAGGATCCAGTCAAAGTCGTGGAGAAGGTAGCAACCTTGGAGGTAGATTTGATGGGAGAGATCAAGAAGCTGAGAGAGGACTTTGCCAGGATGGAATTTGGACGAACCGTTGATGCTGTCGGTCCAGTTTTGTCTTCTTCTTGTGATGTTGATGTTGCAGATGTCAATTTTGTCCAAGGAGGTGGTTATCAGAATAACTACCGAGGAGGATACTCACAAAATCAGGGCTACAATAAAAGCTACAATCCCAACAAAGCAAGGAATCACCCAGGTTTCTCATATTCAAATCCTGATGTTGCCGAGCAACCCCCTGCTGGATTCAATGTGCAAGATGGAGCTATAATGGAGCCGAAGAAGCTGAACGTCGAGCAGATCTTAGCCAAGTTCATGCAAGGGTCCGATAAAGGGGTTGTACAGTTGGAGCAAGATGTAGCTGGAATCAACAACAAAGTTGACAGAGTGGAAAATCATGTGCATATGATTGAGACACAGGTCAGTCAGATTGCCACTTCCCTTGGATCGTAACACAAACAAGGGCAGTTACCAAGCAACACTCAGGTGAACCCAAAGAATCAAAGAAATTAGGTTAACGCCATCACCTTGAGGGGTGGCAAGTCTTACAAGAGACCCGAACTGAAAGGGGCCGAGCCTGAGGCGAAAGAAGGAAGCAAAAAAGAGGAGGAGCCCGTGGCTAATGCCTATGTTTCAATTGACAGGGCCCCTATCGATCGACACAGAGGCAAGGACGCAATAATTGACATGGATGCAGGCGTGTTGGTCGACACACCTCCACGTCGACCAACACAACCGCCAGGCCCCGGTGAAAAGCTACCCCCAATATCGTTTCCACAATGAGTTTGCCAAGAAAAAGATGAATGAGAGGTATGCACAGTTTCTAGAGAATATGAAGAAGGTGCACATCAACATCCCTCTTGTGGAAGCTTTGCAGGAGATGCCGGGGTATATCAAATTCCTAAAGGATATGGTCGCTCAGAAGAGACCTAGTACGAACTATACCTATTCTCTAGTCCAAACTGTCCGCCTTTTTTCAATTCTAGTATGAACTATACCTATTCTCTATTTTGTGTCCAAACTTTCTAAAATCATTCAAATCTAGTCTGTAAAAATATTCCGGCGTCGGAAAGCTGACTGGGCAACCGGAAATCCTCGTCATATTTAAAAAATAATACTCCCTCCGTCCCGGTGAAGTAGTCCCTTTTCTTTTCAGCACGGGAATTAAGAGTTGTAAGTGTAGTGGAATTAATATTTTATTGGTGAGTGTGAAAAATGTTGTCATTTTAGGAAAATGGGACTATTTTATGGGACAAACAAAAAAGGAAAGTGGGACTACTGCAATGGGACGGAGGGAGTATGATTTAAATTCACAACATAATAAATAATTCCACATCATATTTATTTTACATGTCATATTATTAAAAAAATACTCAAAACCTAAAACCTTTTTCCCCCTCTCATTTTCCCTTTCGTGCGATTGTAATACTTCCCCCCTTCCCTTCCTTCCAATTGTTCGACGGGCATTGTGGCGAAGAACCGACGGCGGCGGCGGTGAGAATCGATGGTGGAGGTGGCAAAAATACCTCCCCCTTCCCTTCCTATTTTTTATTTTCACTTAATTCGTAATTCATAATCCCGATGTAGAGGAGAAGGATCCCGCCTGCGGCCCCCTCATCGACTCCAAGTCCGTAGCACTCAAGGCCTTGCCCCAGGCCAAGAATACCAGAGAAAGAGGCAACATGCTCAAAAATGACAACTTTGAAGAAGGTCCCTACATCTTCCCCAACAGCAGCTAGGGTGTCCTCATCCGTCCCACCATCGAAGACGACCAATCCCCCCTCTCGGGGTGGATCATCGAGTCCCTCAAAGCCGTCAAGTACATCGACTCCGACCACTTCCGTGTGCCCTCCGGAAAATGGGTGGTGGAGCTAGTGTGGGGGAAGGAGAGCGCGCTGGCCCAGATTGTTAGAACCTCACCAGGGAAAACATAAGACCTCCTCTTCTCCATAGGCGACGCCAATAACTCTTGCCAAGGGTCCATGATGGTGGAGGCAGCTACAGACAGGGACATTCTGCAAATCCCTTATGACTCGAAGGGGATAGGGGGATTCAAACGTGGTAAGCTTATGTTCAAAGGGAGTTGCACAATTTTCAGAGGTGGGTTACAGTCGAACGATTGGAATGAAGGGAAAGGGGGAAGTATTACAATCGCACGAAAGGGAAAGGGAGAGGGGGAAGAGGGTTTTAGGTTTTGAGTATTTTTTTTTTTTTAATAATATGACATGTAAAATAAATATGATGTGGATTTAAATCGTATTATTTTTTAAACATGGCGAGGATTTCCGGTTGCCCAGTCAGCTTTTCGATGCAGGAATATTTTTACAGACTAGATTTGAATGGTTTTGAAAAGTTTGGACATAAAATAGATAATAGGTATAGTTCGTACTAGAATTGAAAAAAGACGGAAAATTTGGACTAGAATTGATGTTTTGGCTTAAAATTAATTATATTACTTACTACATTACTTTATATCTAACCACCGTAAAATAAAATTCACATTATATGATACACAATATTAATGAAAATGTGCTCTAGTTTTTTTATACTTTCAACAATGTAATTGCTATGATTACTAATTTTAATAATTGATAAGCTTTATATCACTCAGTAAAATGAATTAACTGTTACTTGTTAGAAATTATATTCTCAGTTTAATTAATTTTAAATATTTAAATTACAAACTATTTGTAAAAACCCATATGTAATTAAGCTCTTGTATTGCTAGTTTTATTTTCATAAAGCAAATTTTCGTGATTTGAGAGCATTCGATTTTATTTTAACGCAATTGGAAATTTATTTTATTATTATTGAGCATGAATTAAATTATATTGGAAATGTATATGCATATGTGGAGATAATTAAATATTGGAGTGAATATATATATATATATATATATATATATATATATATATATAGAGGAGTAATCATATGTGAACCACCTCCCAGATAAGACATGAGAACTTCATATCCATCGTTCATTTTTTGTTTTGTGTGGTTAAGATTTAATCTAGAATTTATTTTCTTGTCATTATTTTAATTATTTTATTAATTTAGTAGGGTAGTTTTGGTATATGAAATATGATAATCTAACTACTTCCTTAATTTTCGAAAAAGGGTTGTAACCGCTTTTGCTTGGATTTTTTTTTTTTTCTCGAAGATTTGATTTCATTTTTTTTATTTCTTTTAGTTTTATTTCGACCTTATATCGAATTAGAATTATAGTTTCTCATTTTTTTCTTTATTGAACTTATTTGTTGTCGTTTATTCACTTCTAGCCATGCACATGTTTGACTCGCTACAACAAGAAGCCAACCATCACTTCTCGGGGAGATTCAGACCGCGGTCAGATTGGTGTTGCCTGGTGAATTGGCGAAGCACGCCATGTCTGAGGGGACCAAGGAGGTGACGAAGTTTACGAGTTCTTGAATTGCTATTTTCTTTGACGTTGTTTCGGAATTAGGGTTAATTCACCCCCTCTCTATTTCCTTGGTGTAAAAACATTGTGATTTGTGTTTTGAATCGAAATCATTTCAGTTTTTAAAGTGAATGATGGTGCTCCAAGCTTGGAGCAAATGGATGGATTTATTATGGTTGATGTGCTTTTGGAGCAAATTAGAATGTGTTTTTTTTCATGTGGTTTTGGTATATAATTTTATTAAAAAATATGCAGTTATTCCGCCTGTAAACATGCATAAATAGAACATATTTGTGTTTTTTTTTCTAGCATGAACAGCGGCAACGCTGTGGTTTTGCGGCCGCGACGCAGTGATTTTTTTGCAAGCTTTTTTTATTCACGTGGATTTAGTGTATAATTTTATTAAAAAATATGCAGTTATTCCGCCTGTAAACATGCATAAATAGAGCATATTTATTGTAATATTTTATGAGTACTGCTTGTAATTGTGGCGTGATAATTACTGCAAATAATTATATCATTTATTGCAACTAAAATGTATAAAAAATGCAAATTTTTATTGATAAACAAGTTGAATTTTATTTATGGTCTTTTAAAATAGCTTAATATTTGAAATCCCAAAGAACATAAAAATTAATTTGAAATTCGAAAATGTAGTGATCCAATCCCATAAATTTAGGAAGTAAAAAATATGGTTATTTGCAAATTTACCACCTAAATTCAAGCTAAAAAAATGTGGGTAAAATATGGTTATTTAATGCATAACTGCTCCTAAATTCAAGCTAAAAAAAAGACACAACCAATCCCATTAAATTAGGAAGCAAATATAATTTAATTTTGAAATTTAGCATTTTAAAACTCAAATCCCACAAAATTAGGAGTGAAATTCGTGCATATATATTCTGAATTTTTTTTTTAAAAAAAACCCACGTAGTGCAACTTATTCCTCTTAAATATGCAACTTTTTTCTCTTAATAATGCAACAAATTCGAGTAAATTCTAAATTTTAAATGCAACAACTGCCTTCCTTGATTTTCGAAATAAAAATCATGGGAAGATTTAATTTATGGCTTAAAGACTGAAATACCCTTATATGCAACTTTTTGTGTCTATATATGCAGCGAATTTTTAATTTTTTTTTTTTAAATCTGATCCGTCTATTTAATTAATCAATGATCCAGATTTGGTCTCATGTCTTATCTGGGAGGTGGTTGATACTATAACGCTCCCGTATATATATATATATATATATATATATATATATATGTATTATATTTACATATTAAGTGGAAAAAGGAATATTCAACAAATATATAGGAAGATTGTATCTCATTTCACCACCTTCCACTACAAGCTAGAGAGAGAGAGAGTTCATTTTTCTCCCAGCAAAAACCCCACCCGTCAGACCCAATTCCCGGCGAGTCTCCGGCCGATTCCGGCCACCCCAGACCAAGTGGCCACCACCAACATGTAGCTCTTCCTCCGAGCTTCGATTTGAGCTAAAGTGGGCTCCGAGAGGACGAGTATCGACGGAGTTATCGAGGAGAGAAGGTAGGCCATTCACCACCCCCTATTTTTCCGGAGTAAGGAATTAGATCTTGTTGTTTAGGCTATGGAATTGAGTTTTGATGCTAGATATGTGTTCCTCATCTTGTAGAGATCTTGTAGATATTGAGAGAGTCGAGTTTGCCCGTCGAAAACACGCGCCGCCGCCGTGAGAGGAGTTTTCCGGTGAGCCTTCTTACACCCTTCATTTTTGGTGTTATATTCGTGTTTAAAGGCAATATTTGTGCTCTAGGGAGTCTAGGGATTGAGTATATGTAATTGCATGTGAAATCGGATGGATGGAATGGTATATTTGTGGAGTTTCAGGCCCTTTTTCCGGCGAGTTCACGAAGAAGACAATGCATCCCGAGCGGGACGAAAGCATCCCGTTCGGGACACGTCGCGGCAAAATGGAGCAGCAGCAGGGCACCATCCCGTTCAGGATGGGTCTGTCCCGCTCGGGACAGCCCTCGGCTGGGCGAGGATTCCGAACGTCCATCCCGTTCGGGACGGACGTGTTCCGTTCGGAATAGGCTACGGCTTTCGTGTTTAAAACTTGATTTTTGACTTGTTTCTTTTCCTATTTGAATTATACTTGATCCCTGAGATTATATATCGATTAAAGATGCATGTTAGGTGTATAATCATGCATTTGATTATGAAATGAGACGTTAACATCGTCGGTTTGGATCTAAGGAAAATTATGAGAATCATGTTAGGTTTGAGTTGATTATGAGTTGGTTATTTGGATTTGGTTGAATTCGCCATTGTCTTAGATCGTTTATCCTAATTAGTTGGCCCTGATATTATTGTAGGAGTTTGAAGTTGAGGAAGTTAAGCTCAAATTAGCGGGAAAACATCTTTAACCAAAGCCTAAACACCAGGTGGGAAACTATTTAAGTACAAAAGCAAATGTGTGTTTTCTTTTCGAAAACGTGTTAAAACTGTTTTGTTTTAAACTGAGATGCTATGCATGTTTTGTGCTATTATATATGTCCTCTGTCGATTCCCATCGGCAGAGAGTTATACTAATAAGTTTAGAACCAGAAATTCTGAACTGTGCTAGAACTCATTTAGTGAAATGGGGTAAAAGCCCCCACATTGTTGTGAAGTGGGTGAACTGTCCCCACATGTTTATTGAAGTGAGGTGATAAGCCCTCTTGTGTTCTGGATCCAGAGATATTTAAACGATCGGGTCTCAAAATGGGTTGTTGAGACTAGTGCACTTAGATGACAGTAGGTTGAGTGTGTTTTACATTTCTTACTGATCATCGTAATTTGGAAGCCGGCCAACTTCCAGTTATAACACTGAAACAGATATAATAACATGTGAAATAGCGCGCAAATGAAAATGTTTTAGATAGCACGGTTCCTCTCAACAAAACCCCGTGTGTAACGCCCCTCGCGAATTCTAAATGTAATTATCGAATTTTCGAAATTTATATTTTGTTATCGAATTTAATTCAAAGCTATGCGATCAATTTGATTGGGAAATCTATTATTTTGGGCATTTATTCAATTGCTCATCTCATTTCAAGAAGAATAATTAAATATTAAATTAATAATTAACCTCGATAATTTATTTGATGACCCGACATTTTCATATCGAGATAATATCGATCGATAAATATTCACGGATAGACGAAATATTACGGTCTCCCGTGCAATGACGCGAAGAGATGTGGAGTTGATGTGAGGTGATGTTAAAGTGACCGATGTGACAAGCGAATGACAACCACTTTAACCTTTTTGACTTTCGATAATTCCGAAATTACCCTCGCCTCCTTTCTATAAATAGAAGGCTTCCTTCACAATTTTCACTTTCACTTTCTCTCACAAATTACTCCAAAGAATTTCCGGCGAGAATTTCGGCGAACTCCGGCGAGCTCCGACGAAGCTCCGGCGAAGTATTTTCAAGGTAAAATTATACCTTTTCGGAACCCTCTCTTCGTTTCCTTTCCCTTTCCAACCTTATATTTCCATTCCCTTTTGTTTTGAAGTAAGGAAATCAAGGAATCGAAGGTTGATCAAGCTCACGAAGCTCAACGAACGTCCTAGAGGTATAGATCGGACCTCCCTCTAACTATTTCTTGAATATTAGCATGTTATGATTTATGCCCTAGTTATAAATGTCATGATCTAGGCTTGATATTGAGTTTATGAGTACGTATGCATGTTTAGCATGTTATATTATGAGCCTAGAGACGATATATCAACCTAAGAATCGAGTTATGTTGATTTTGGAGTATATTTGGTATATTTGTCCCATATTGAAATGTTATGGTTAAATCTTGATTCCAATATGTTTTGATAGTTTAAATCATGTCTACACTCATTATGTATGATTAGAAACCATTTGGTGTTGTTAGAAATCGATTGGACGAGTCCGGATAACCGTTTGAGCCAAAACACAAAAATTCCGCCGAAGGCTTCAAGCCTCTGTTTCGACCGACACAGATTGTGTCGACCGACATAGAGCCAAATTTTCAATCAACACAGATGTTGTTCCTTAAGATTTTGATATCGACCCTTTGTATCGTTCGACACACTACATTTTGATCGACATTCTTGATATAATAAGCCATTTCGATCGACACACTTGGTGTCGATCGACACACGCATGAATTCGGTCGACATTCCTTCATGTCGACCGACACAAACCAAACCGGTCGACACATGCTTCGGTCGACACGCATATGTATGTCAAACATCCATGTCGATCGACACCACCTATGTCGATCGACACAGATACATAATTTTAAATTTTCAACTTTCATTCTTCGATCGATTCGACTTATCATTTATACCTTTTGATATCCTTTCGATTAATCGATTAATATAACCATATCTCAATTCTAAATTCATCATTTGATTAATTGAATTCCAATTTCGGTCGATATTCCTTGTATCAATCGACAATGAGATGTTATCTTCCATAACTTCTCCGAGAACCTTTTCAATTCAAATAAATTGATTTGCTTGACCAAACTCTTGTAACTCGAACTTCCTTTGAAGCTTATTGTTAAACCAAACTTGTTAAATCTCAACCTTTGAAATCATAATTCGATCTTTATCTAAGATCAAGAATCTCTTCGATTATTCCGTTGAAACAACTTGATGAGTTCTCATACTCTCAAGCGATGTACGATGATTCATAATGAATATTAAACTTCCTTCAATCTTAAACTCTTGAGAGTGCTTAGTCATTTGACGAAGTCATTTGTATTGTTCAATCAAATTGAATTACTATTCATGCTTCTTGAATTAATGCTCGATATTGAATCACGAGCTATTGAAATAACGTTTGACTACCTTGTTCGTCAACCAAATTACCAAGTCATTCTTCCATATTCTTATCCGATGGCTCAAACTTAAGAAGTCCAAAATTGATTGAGAATCTAGAATTATTTGATGAGTTAGATTTTAAATAAATCTATTATCCTTTGAGGATTTACTCGTATTCCTTATGTAATAGGAAAAGGGAAGGAGAAGATCAAATTCTAGATCAATCAATCGCATAACCGCACCTATTCAAGGTGGGCTTTCTTTTACCCCTATATAGTGGGCCAAATTAAAATATGATAATGATGTTTTCTTTTCAAAGCATATCAAGCATGAAATGAAAATGATCTGTTTTAAATTGCTTTGTCATTGCCTACTGTTTTGTGTTTGCTATCTGTCCTCTCAGTGGGGGAACCCCACTCAGAGAACAACATCAAACGTATTCAACGTGGATGTTGACTCTGTGTATTGCGAGTCTTATCGATCGTACCCAGGTAGTGAAAGAGATACCATGGGTTAGTGAACTATGATGCTGACATGTTAGGGGTCATGCCCTACTCGGACTAGCATCGTGACTGTGGTAGGTGGCCACCTCCCAGTCACATAATCATTTGCAGATAGTTTTGATGGGTTTTGTATACTGAAAGCATTTATTACAATGTGTATAAAACGGTTTATTTCTCCTATCTGTTAACAATCGTACATGTATGAACAATGGTATCCTCTTGTCTCACCGATAGGGACGATCATACGGCGTGTTGTAGATCGCAGAAGACAGTATGATCACTTGACCTAGTGAGACATAAACCTGATCACAGCCGAGACAGCGTATGAGGATACGTCTGTCCGGATGGCTGCGGCATTGTCGGAATAAGTAGTCTGTCTTGGTTACTTGACATGCTGGTACGCAGAGGTGGCGTATTGATGGACCGCAGTGAGATATATTCGTCTGTCTGACATCAGCGAATAAAAGATCTCGTTATATTGATTGAGTCTAAACCCTAACGAAGGTTCAGGGGTTTGCACGGGTTGACTGTTGCTTTGACTTGCCATGGTGGAGAGCCAACACAGCGCGCTTGTATATCCGCATCTTGGGTAACAGCGATTCGTGTAGTACCGCCTGAGACTGAACTTAGGTAACCATATCCGAGTAATAGGATGGGGACATTCCCTGAGGAGCTCAATAACATTCATCGTGTCAAAGTCCTGCAGGCTGATTAAGTTCAGGCACGAGTGATAAGGTTTGAGTGGTACTACTCAGGAATTATAAGATATTAATTAATTGTAGGTAGAGCTTTGTCAGAGGCTCCGATTAATTAATGAATGTCCGGTAACCTTAAATATGGGGATTCTCAATAAATGCAGCCCGTTCTCACAACGTGCTAATAAAGGGGATTTCAAATTTCAAATTTCAAATGCAGCCCGTTCTCACAACGTGGTAATAAATGTTTTGGTGCAATGGGAGGATTTCAAATTTAAAACCCCATTTGCAACCCGATTAAAAAGGCATGACAAACTTATATGTATGTATGTTTTCGGGCATGTGTTCACTAAGTACAATTTGTACTTAGCCCCTCGCATTATTTCTAAAATGCGTAGGTTAAAAGAAGCTTTTGGAGCAAGAGTACGAGGTAGCAGAGGAGTGGAGCTGAAGATTCTTTTTGTAATAGTTAGATGTGGAAGTGTGTATCTTCATATACATACTTCCTTGATAACTTTCCGCTGCTAAACTCAATGACTTTTGATTAGACTTTTGTCATCGTAAATCTTGTTAAAACTCTGATATTTGGTTTACTCAAGGAGCTACGATCCCTTCTTGAGGAGGCACCCCTTTAATGTCTTTTGCTTAACTTGAGATAAGTGTGGTGATTCATTGTCATTTGCTTAAATTCTTCTTGTTAATTGATATCTCGAGTGCAAGTCTCGTACCCGATGTGCCTCATTTCTCTTATTTAAGCCTTGTTTATAAATTGGGGCGTGACACCGTGTCTATCTGTGTGAGTTGCATAGCACTTTCTCATATATAATGTATGTTTTCGGGCATGTTTCTCATTGGGTACATTAGTACTCAACCCCTCGTATTGTTTCTAAAATACGGAGGTTGAGCAGCAAGGATTGGATAGCAGGGGTGTAAACAGGGCAGTGAAGAATTTTGAAATCTCCATCACGTTTCACACACGCTGCTACACACTCTGTACTATCTTTCCCATCTTTTGAATTGTTTGAATTTATTGTTTACTGTTTTTATTTAACTTAAGACTCGAAGAAATACTTTCTCTGTTATTTAATTATCTTTAATTTTATTCAAGTCTTTCGCTTATTTAAAATGAGAAAGTGTGGAAAACCTAAACATCAATGTAACGCGTCCCCAAATTAGGGAAGGTCAGTTGGGGGCGTTACAGAGATGGTATCAGAGCTTGAGTTTTTTAGTTTTAAAACAATTTGAAATCAATTTTTGAAAAAAAAAACCTTTGAAGTCGTGAGAAGTGTCCGCTCGTGTTTACACCCTACTCCATCTTGCGCCACCTGAGGTACGTTTTCAAGTTTTAAAAGGTTTCCCGCTTGCAATTTAAGTATGATTTGAATGTTTTGAAAACATTGTGAATATTTTGGAAGTGATTTGAGGAGTTGAAAGAAAACAGATTTTATGTGGAATAAGAAAGTTGAGTTGTTTGGAATTGAACGGATTTTGTGTTAAGCAAGAGTGCTGACACTGATTGTTGATGAAGTGGTTTGGAAGTGTTGAGTTTGAGAAAGTTTTGATTATGAAAGTTTGAGAATTTCTAAGAGTTGAGAAAGTTTTGATATTTCAAAAGTTGAAAATGGTTTTCATTCGGCACCGGTGAGGTGACCATCTTTGAAAGTATGAGTGGAATTTGATTTGATTGAGTATTGAAATAATTGCAAGCAATTAAATTTATGGTGTTATGGCTATAGATGTGCTAGTTGTGTATTGAGCTGTAGTGTGGTATATTCTGGTTGACTGTGGGCCTTGAAAAGGCATTAACCATGGATTTGATTGGTTGTTATGAATTGATATTGTAACGATGGAGTGAGTAGACACTTGCGACTATTAGAGTTTAGAACTTGACATTAGGGTTGGAAATTGAAAATTTCCTTATTTGTTGATTTGACTAAGTAGTGGGTGTGAGTTGACTTGTGGAAACTACAAGTTAACATCTAGGTGTACAGAATGTACACAGTGAGCCTGGCAGATGCAGTTAGATTTGGAGTGAGTCAGTATGTCTGCACGAGGATCCGAATGAACCTCGGCATGGTGTGTCGGAGGCCAGTTGTTGCCCCGAGGCACAGGGTGTGTGGTGTAGTATTTTGTTGACCTTGAGACTGACTGTTTGTTGTTGTTGTGTGACAGATGGATTCCCAGGAGAGGCTAGTGAGACGTTTCAGAGAGCACCTTCCTTTCCCCGAGGAGAACCTTGCATCAGCTTTGGTGGACTATCTGGCGTTATGGGAGAGAGTACGCTACTCGGGAGTGACAGAACGAGGGGCAGTAGAGAGGACGATGAACCTTATGCTGGATAGATGGACCAATTGGGTGTTATCACTGACCAGATGGCATTGTGACAGCGTCTCAGGCACCGTAGGGAGTTACCGGCGCTTTATGGCAGACTTGATTCAGAAGGTGATTGCGGAGGGGAACCCTTTGCCAGCATCTTCCAGAGGCACGCAGGCGTCAGCATCAGGACCCACGACACGTCCTAGAGTGCGACCTGTACCGAGTACTCATGCAGCAGCATATGCGCCACCCCAGTCCGGATTTCAGCAAGGAGGAGCTTATGATCCTTATGCTTTCTGTGACATGTGTGTAGCTTCAGTGCAGTATCCTCCGCAGTATCAGGATCCGACGTTGCCTTTAGGAGATAGTGGACCACCCGCACCATCGTATCAGCAGCCGCAACAGGATATTGGAGGGCCTAGTGGGGTCAAGCCAACACAGGATTCTGGATGGGACAGTGCAGAGATGTGGCTGAGGCCGACTTCTAGTGGATGGGGAGATATGTTTGGTGGGCATGGGACCATTCATGGCTACGGGACGAGACAGGCGCTGATCTGTCTATCCAGTGACACTGAGGGCAGTCGAGGTAGGAGACCGGTAGTTCAGGACAAGGGTAAGGAGCAGATGAAGGCAAAAGACGATGAGGAGGAGGAGGAGGATCCATCTGAGGGATCCGAGTGAGAGATGTTGTAGCTTTTATGTTTTTAGTGGTTTTGTATTCGGATTTGGACCTCTTTATGACGCTGTCATTGTATCTTGTTATTTTGTGGACCATTATTATGATGTATGACAAGAGAACGATTATGGTTTGGTGTTATTTGGATATTATTGGATTGACCTGATTGATGGTTGTTTAAGAGCTTTTGATTTAGTGATGGATGTTATGTTGAGATTATTGTGAGGTTTCTAATTGGAATTGTTTTGCAGAGAGAATTAATGGAATGCATAGAGCAGGGCAGAGGAAGAGGGCGTGGCCAAGGCAGAGGCCGTGGACGAGGCCGAGATAGAGGCCAGCGAGGCAGGGGCTGTGGGAGAGCTAACCTGCAGATGGCGTATGAGAATCCATACTGGGAGGAAGCTCCAGTGAACCAAGGGTACGAGGAGTATGAGGTCCTATCAGGCGATGAGAGTGCGGCCGAGCAGCAAGGACAATTTCCACCACCGCAAAAGAACGCACCAGAAATCCCTTCAGTCAAATGGGTGGAAACTTTCAGGAAGCAGCAGCCTCCAACGTTTGATGGGACCGGAGGCCCAGCAGCTGCAGAAGATTGGATGAGGGAGCTTGAAAATATTTTCAAGCATATGAGGTGTTCAGAAGCGGAGAAGATCAACTGCATGTCATACCAGTTGAAGGGGAAGGCAGATAGATGGTGGGAGACCTACTTGAAGTCGGTCGCACCAACAGAGAGAGATCATCTGAGCTGGGATAGGTTCAAGGAAGCTTTATATGAGAAATATATTCCGAAGCAGTATCAGAAGGAGAGAGAAGTGGAGTTCTTTTTGTTTGAACAGGGGAAGCTGTCTGTAGAGGAGTATGATACGAAATTTGGAGAGTTACTCCAAAGGCGCCGCACCTGGCGGACACACCACAAAAGATGGCAGAAAAATTCAGAGAATGTCTGTGAAGGGATTCGTGAACTGAATCACGAAGTTCGTTTGCCCGGATCGTTAATTGGAATATCAAAAATAATTAACTATGCCTATGATTAATCCTAGCATGCTCCTATTATTATGCATATGAATAGTTTATGTGGAATACCTGGATTGATGAACTCTGAAGAACGAGTGCGCGGAGATTCCTCTTGATCTTTTTCCCACGCACAAAGATTTAATTTCCTAACAGATTGAGGAAATTAATTTATGGAAATAATATAATTATTTTCAAAAAACAAGAAGGAAGAGAGAAGAAAGATTGATCCTCCTGTTCTGATCTTCTGATCTGTATCCCAACTCGATCTGAAAATCTGGTGAAGATTCTCTATCAGATCTCTTGCCCGGTTGAGAACCAGAATTTCCTCCTTATTTCTAGATCTTTGTCGATCACCACAGCTCCCTAATTTCCGGTTTGCTGTGTGCAACTTGTGATCTTGTGGTGTGTTGTGAACTGAGAAACTGAGGCCTATTTATAGGAAAATTCTGGACTTCTATTAGGCTTGAGATTTCATGGGCCAGACCAGGGACCAGAATGCAAATAGCAAATAAGGCCTATCAATTAATTAATTCACATATTCAACCCAGAATATAATTAATTAATTAATATTGATTCATGCCACCAGAGAATCAATATTGTCCTACCTATTTGCTACCACGTTTTGAGGTACGGGTTGCATTAGACTCGGCTTATCCCCACATTTAAGGTTACAGACATTCGTTAATTAATTTAAGCTCTGACAAGCTATTTAATTATTAACATCTTTTATTCCTGAGTCAATCCACTCAAAACCTTTTCACTTATGCTTGAACTTAATCAGCCTGAAGGACTTTAGCATAACGAACCTTTTTGAGCTGCTGATAACTGCAGAAAGCAGCGAGCAAATAAATTTTTACACCCTAAGGTGGTCGATCCCACAGGGACTGTGCAACGAAAAATCCAATGTACTAGTCATAGTTTTTAGAACACAGAAGTTTGAGGATTTTAAAAAAAAGGAGTTTTGTTTTGTAAATTAAAGATGACAGTGCAATAAAATAAAGATTTTAAAAACAATAAAGGAAAGCACAGATCCTAGGACAGATATTCTAATCATCAACATGCAAATATCAATCAACTCAGCAATGGGGAAAACATAGATTTTTGTGGATTTAATTCCTTGGCCCGGAAATTTAAATCCTAGATTATTAATTAGTGATTATCTCCTCTCGGTCTCAAGAACACCAAATTAATCAATCTCATAATTATCTAATTATTTCTATGTAGGTTTCTTCCTTTTGAGATAGAAAACAAACACAATTAATTCTCTCTTCCTGATAATAATTTTCACCTCTCGGTCCTTCTTTTAATCTAGATTATTAAATCAAATCAGAGAATTAAACCATGCCATATGAGTTAATTTCAATTAAACATGCATCAGAAAAGATAAATCATAACCCTAGAACCTGTTTAGGGTTCTAGCCACAAAACATGACTAGAAATAAAGCAAACATGTTATAAATTGACTTACAAATAAAGAGGAACCTTGAATGTCTTGTAAAAACTCCAAAGCTTAATTATTCTAAGTGCAATAATGCATAAAAGATGTGATAATTTTTGTGCCCTAATGAGTCCTATTTATAGAGGAGAAAGAAAGACCTAATTTGGGTATTGGGCTATAATAACAAAAACTGCCAAAAATTCCATCTCGGGCCTCTGTGTCGATCAACAGGGAGAATTTCGATCGAAATCCAGCACGTCCTCCCTGTCGATCGACAGGGAGCATCTCGATCGATAGGAATGCAGATGTCGAGCTCCTTCTGCGCAGTCTCATGGTTTTGGCCATAACTTTTGCTTCCAAACTCCGATTGAACCGATTCCAGTTGCGTTGGAAAGCTAATTCAAAGATCTTTCTATTTCCATGCTTTATTAGCTCAGATTACACATTTGGAAGAATTCGTGACTATTCCTTTGAACATCATCTGCTTTCGGTACGGGTTCCAATGAATTTGGCCTAAAACCTTCAAAAATCACCCATCAAAGGCATAACACCCTCCAAAATAGACTCATGCACAATGATAAGTAAAAACATAATATAAAGCACTTGAAACAATGGAGAAAAATATAGATGAGTGAGTATAATTATGAGCTTATCAAACCCCCCAAACTTGAATATTAGATTGTCCTCACTCGAAGAAAAGAAGAAAGAAATCTCAAGCAGTTGAAAGTGCAATGCCTCACAAGATTCATCACAATCAAGGTTCATCAATCCACATCACACAAGCAATTGAAAGAGATAAGATATTCATCAACTTCGGAAGACTCACGGGAAAGTGTATCGCTCAACACACAAGTGTTTGGGTTTCAAATGAAAGCACTCACAACATGTATGAAGAAATTTCTACCATAGGCTTGCAAGAGTTCTAAAATCTCCACTGCTTATTTGTGCACACAATTCAAGAATCAAAAAGGACTTTGATAGGGTTGTAATGTTGGCTTTTTGTGAAAGGTAGGGAAATATGGCCAAGTGACTCAAAATCAACTAAGTGCGTCCACCTCATCAATCTTAATTCACCTTCTTAAGACATCTACCATTCTCCTTTTTTTATTTTTTTTTTATTTTTTTCTTAGCTCTTCTTTTGAATCCCTTATACCCAAGCAAAAGTTAACACATGATTTTATTCATAGGGCTTATGAGAATTCTAATTTATTTTGAGCTATACAACCTCCCATCTTTTATTCACCACTATACTACGAATTTCTTTTCCACAACACATACTGAACTACCCTTTCTTCCATCAATCTTATAGACAAGACAAAAACCATTATAACTCCATGTAAATCTCATAGACAAGACACAAAAAATGGAGTTAGGCACAATGGGGCTTACTAGGGATAATTTCAACATATGAAGGGATAGTGTTTAGGATTAGGCTAACAAAGATGGCCTAAAAGATGGCCTAAGATCATTTTCTATCCTTGTGCACACTATGCAGTCTCAAAACAGAACAAAAGCAAATTCTAGAGAAACGAAAACATACATGCGAATCTCTCATGAACAAACAAAGGCTCAAAAACTCACTTGGGTTCAAAAATTCTACCTTAGTCAAGTTCAATCCACTCAAACATCATGCAAGTGTAAGTTTCAATTAAACTCTATCATGCGGTATTCTACATTCATAGGAAAATCAACCACAATCGAAATCAACTCAACTAATCAAAGATCGATCCCAAACATTGCATATAATGCTAGAGGGTTCAATTACTTAAAGATTTTCCTCACAATATCCATATTTTTTTTTTATTAGGCAAAAATTTAAACACACCAATTCAAATAAATGCAATAAAAAAAGCAAGTAAAGTGATAAAAAGTTCGAATTTCTTGTCCACATCCCCCCAAACTTATTTCGAACACGGAGAGTAAGAAAAAAAGTTTGAAAATCAGACAAGAAACAGAACTTGTACCTGAATGTTGATCTCAGACATCAACTCTTTATCCACCGGAGGAATCAGCGCTGCGCGACGAAGAAATTGGTGATTCTGGCACTCTGTGTCGATCGACAGGGGCCCTGTCAATCGACACAGAGCCTTCTATCGACTTGCTCTGTTTTGATCTCTGTGTCGATCGACAAGGGCCCTGTCGATCGAAACAGAGGTCGATCCTCCACTGTTCTCTATCTCGATCGACAGTCTGCCTGTCGATCGAGACAGAGGACGTTTTTTTTTAATTTTCGAAGATAAAATAAAATAAATACAAAACAGACATCGGAAATAAAATGAAACACTCCAACGAAAATAAAAATGAATAGTGAAAAGGAAACAACGAAAATTTAAATGAAAGCATGTAAAAGTTGGGTTACCTCCCAACAAGTGCTTTAGTTAACGTCGCAGCTCGACGGTACCTCTTTTTCAGAACCAGGGCGGGCTAGAACGCACTCGCCTTTCTTAGGCATCGACCATGTAGACCCACCGATCTTGGATGACAGCAGTGAGCTCGGGATGAGACGGTGTAATTGATAATTTTGCCGACTCGTTCCCTCGCTCCCATCTTTGAGCGGCTTGGTCTTCTTTGAACTCCTCACTTGCATCTTTCTCATCTGCTTCCTCTCGGGATGTGATTCTGAAGCATTCGGATTGTTGTCGGCTTGTGTCGAGCTTGAATGTGATCCTTTCCTCATTTGCTCGAAGCGTGATCTCTCCACCACGACAATCAATCAGAGCAGCACTAGTGTCTAGGAATTACTTCCCAAGATGAGGGGTGTGCTCCCATATTCCTTCATGTCGAGGACCACAAAATCTACAGGAAAAATAAGATGACCTACACGAATAAGTACATCTTCAATTATACCTTTGGGGCGAGACACAGATCGGTCTGCCATCTGCAAGGTGATAGTGGTCGGCCTCAACTCTCCAATCTTGAGGCGCTGGAAGATAGAGAAGGGCATCAGGTTGATACTGGCACCAGTATCGCACAAGACATTCTCAGACTTGAATCCCCCGATCTCAACTGGGATGGTGAAACAACCTGGATCACTTCACTTGATTGGAAGTTTCTTCTGTAGGACCATGCTGCTGTTGGGATTATACACTGAAAGCATATATGATTAAGTGTTTTGTACAGTGGTCTTCATATATGTTGTTGCAACAATGCTCGCTGTCTGATGAAACAATCATACAACGAACCATAATATCCTATTATCTCCCCTATAGGGATGATCATATGGTGTGTAGGAGATCACAGAGGATCATATGATTCGTTTGACCTAGCGAGATATAAACAGTAACACAGCTGAGACAGTCCCTGGATAGGCTGTCGGTCTAAGCTGCGGTACATCGGTTCATAAATGGGCTTATCCTAGCTACTTGATGTGTCGGTACATGGTTATGTATTGATGGGATCAACAGTGGGATGTGCCAATCTCATTGACATATGAATGAGCCAGATCCCTAACATACTTCCTATGATCTTAAACCTAACTGAAGGAT
>JAPKLW010003333.1:0-44361 GCA_026898455.1 Plectranthus barbatus
AGCCCATTAGGGTTAGGGTTTCTCAAAACCCTAACACTATATATAGGCCTTCTCTCTATCAGATCAAAAGGTTGTGATAACTAGGGTTTCAGTATATTGAAAATTGAGAGAGAGTGGCGGCGGCTATCTGAGGGAGAAACTGATCGATTTCTCCAGATCTCGGATTCAACTTGGTAGATAATCCTCACCAGATTTCCAAGGAGCAAGGGAACAGATCAGAAGATCAGATCTGTAGGAACAACTATCCATCGCCGGCGTTCTATCTCAGATCCAAGGTTATTTCATCGTTATTGGCTCCGATCAAGATCTGTAGATCAAACGGTGAAATCAGGTATTCTCTAATCCATCCTCTGCAATTAATATTGTAGGAGCATGCATAGGATCGCATGATTTGTTTAATTGAAATTTGTTCCTGGTATCCTAAGAACGATCCTTGACAAGAAATTCATAATGGCAACTCGTGTTGTCCATCGTAGACTCAAACCCTACAATTGGTATCAGAGCCAGGTTCATATTCTTAGGCTCTATCTTGGATAAATTGAAATTAAATAAATATGTATGTTCATGGATGGATTTAAATTGTCGTGGATGTTTTTTTGTTCTCGTGGCCTTCTCGTTTTTTGGATCTGTTTTTCACCACGAGAAAATCCGTGGTTAGATTTGATAGAAAATTATGTAATAGATTTTAGATCTATTTTTTGTATTTTCTTTATTTTTCAAATCTGTAAAATCTGAGATCTGGAAGAAGATCGAAGAACGAAGAACTCATGACAGTTTCAGCATCGGTTCAGCTCAGCCCCTTCACCCAGCAGGACTCGCCAGCGGCTGCGCCGGCGGCGGTGACGGCATGCGGCGGCGCTACAGGCTGCAGCGTCGGTGGGTGGCGGCGGTAGGGATTCTTCCCTGCGGCTGGGCCGCGCCCTAGATCTCGCTGCTGCTGCTCGCATTTCCGGCGAGCTCCTTGTCCAGCGAGGCGTGCGGCGCTGTAATGATTGCCGGACGTTGTGGAGGCGGCGGCTAGGGTTCCGCCATAGGGCTGCCCGTGCGCAGCCTCTGCACGCGCTGCTGCATCGCGCGCGACAGGTTGGCCGCGTCTGTTTCTTCTCGCGGCGAGTTGCGCACAGAGAGTGTGCAGGCCGTGGGTTTGGTGGTGTTGGCAGGCGACGCAGGTGAGCCGCGCGGTGGTTGGTGGAGTAGCAGCGGCCGCGCGCTGCTGCGTGCGGTGGTGCTGGCTCTGCGCAGCGAGGCTGCTGCGTTCGCTGCTTCTGCGCAAAGCTTGTCGGCGTTTGCTGCGACTGCTGCGACCGGCGACGTCGATTGGAGGAAGCTGGGCAGCGGTCGAGGCCGGCGGCGAGGGCTGGGCTGCTGGCGCGGCCGACGACATTGGTTGGTGGTGCTGGCGTCGCAAGCGACGGCTGGAGCAGGTGGCCGGCCGCAGGCGGCGGCCGGAAAGGCGGCTGGCGGCGGCTGGTGGTGGGCTGGCGGCTAGGGTTTTCCTAGTTGCTAGGGTTTGGCTGCCCGGGCTATAGATCGGGCTTCTCAACCCGGAGGTGGCCCGCTGTGCTGAAAATTAGGGTTTGGCTGCTATTTTGGGCCAGAAACCCTAATTGAAGCCCAATTGCTGTTAATGCAAGTTCAAATCAGATTTCAAGTCCAACGGAGGCCCAGTTTGAAGATCTGTATTGAGATTAAATCTTGTAATAGTTAGATTTAATTTATTTCAGTTGTAATCGCATCTGAGGGGCCACGAGAATTTATTTGTTTATTTATTTATTCTCGTATTGATGTGATTTATTATTTGCGCACTAGTAAATAATAGGAAGCATGATTATTTGCTTTAATTATTTACTGTTATAAGCATGTTGCAATTTAATTTTTGAGCATGTCTTATGTGATTTATTTTATGTTTTAAATTTTGTCTATAAATTCCGGGATCATATTAATTTATGATGGAATTTTGGGTGTGACATAATTTATGGGAACATAAAATAATGTGTGCGCATGAAACCTTTGGAATTAAAAATACTAAGCTGGATTTTGGTTCTTTACTAACCAAGATCATTAGACCTCCACAAATACGACTTCTCATTGGAGGTAGGGCATCTCGAAGCGTAAACGGTCTACTCGGGTAGCTTACGTTAGGGGTCCCTTACCAGTTCCAATGCGATGAGATTTCCAAATAAAACACTTATTTTAAGATGAGAAGTGGGAGCCTCTAAGCAAACGGTCTACTAGGGTAGCTTGCATTGAGACAACTTTCACTGGTCTCTAAGATTAATCTAAGTGGGATAACAAAGGATGTTAAAGGCAGGACGCATGGGTCTAGTACGTATGTCGAATCGCCTTTTAATGTCCGGAGTTAGGCTTGTGGTTACTTTGGCTTAGATGTTGCCTGGAGTATAACTCTTTTGAGATGTCCCTGCTCCGGATAGGTGAACATGGTCTTGAGATCTCCAATATTAATTTCTTTTGCTTAAGATACCTGGCATGTTAAGAAATTAAAGGACCTATTTTGGTCTGGTTGAGCGTTCATCGTAAACGGTCTACTCGGGTAGCTTGCGATGAATTAGCTTGGGCAATTGGAGGAAGCAAATTGCATTGTTTTATCTAAAGGTTCTATGCATATTTGTTTCAATTGTTCGTAGTATGTGTTTACTTTAATTCGCTTATTTGTTTTCAGATATGTCTATTATTGCATCGCTCATTAATTCAATCGTACACAATTCCTTGACTGGTCCGAATTTTCCTGGATGGAAAAGTGACATTGTCAAGCTCTTGGATTCATTTGGACATTTGTTTGTTCTGCAAACTCCCTGTCCGAGTTCGCCGACTGATACATCTTCCGATGAGGAGCGTGCACAGTATCACATGTGGATGTGGTCGAATGGCATGGCCAGACAATATATCTTGGCTGGTATGTCAGATGCACTGCGTCCTCGTTATAGTGATGTATGGTTTGTGTGTGACATTATGCGACGTCTTGACGTAGCATATGGCGGACTCGATGGACATGCTAGATCCAGTCTTATCAAGCGTATTGTAAGACAGAAAATGGGTCAGAACTGTTCGGTACGTGAACATGTGGAATCGCTCATCCAACTCATAGATGAGTACACATTAATGGGTGGTCAAATTGACAATGATGTCAAAATTGACTTGATACTCAACACGTTACCAAAGTCATTTGATGACTTCAGAATCTCTGTTGAGAAAAACAAGAGTGAGTATACTGTTCACAGTCTGCTCAAGGATCTTGTATCAACAGAAGCTTCTTCAGTCTTTTCTGTGAGTCACTCTGATTTGCTTCCGAGTCAAAAGAGTGATGTCAAAGAAAAGAGGAATGAAGGAAGCAGTGGGAGTAGTCTTGCCTTATCAGTTCATTCCAGATCTCTTGCTAAAAGTTCTTCTAAATTGTGTCGTAATGACATGAAGAAGAAGAATAGTAAAGGAGAGAACAAAGGAAAGAAAGATAACAAGAAGGACAAATGTTTCAAGTGTGGCAAGAAGAGTCACTGGAAAGTAAATTGTCCAAGTTTGGTAACTAAGGGACAAGGTACGTCATCTTTTGCATTGCTTGTTGAAACATGTTTAGTATCGGTTTTCTACCCTTTAGTGGGTAGTGTTAACTGAGGTCACTAATCGTGTTTGCTGCACTTTGCAGGGAATCAAGCTTAAGGCTTGAAGATGGCGGGATTACCATCTCCAAGATTGATGCTGGAAGTTGCTACTTCAGCTGATGGAGATTTTACTTTGAGTTTATGTTAAAAACTCTGTTTTAATTCAAGTTTTTGAAGAGATATTGTTTTGTTTTGAGAAACATATTTTTCATCTATTGTTATGGATTATCAGTTATTCAGATAGAGTTTTTCTATCATGATGAATAACAGTGTTTTCTGTTATGGATGATTGTCTCTTCATTACTTGATTACATAAACTATCAGTGTTCTAAGGTATAATTTAAAGAATAGTTATATAGATAGGTTACATCAGTCTAAGTAGTTTTAAGTAATTCATGGAATTATGGATCCAATCCAGGTATTCCTAAGAATGGTACTTATGACAACTACTTAGAGGTTTAAGATGGTAACCACGCCTTTTAATAGGCATTTGTATCTCTATAGGTTATTTCGTGTTTGCTCTGGTTTGCTGGTTTGAGTCTACTTCCGCAGTTGCCTTAACAGGCATTGATACTGTAATCATTTAAGATTTGGATATGTTTATCTAGTTCACTACAAGTCTTAGTCTCTTGCTTTAATCAAGAGCGTTCAAGACTAAAGTAGAGAATAAGTTAAACAAGACCGTAAAAACATTATGGTTCATTCATAATGGTATATCTTAAGTGATGGGGTTTTACAGTATCTGGCAGAGCAAAGGGATTGCATCCCAGTTAACTACACCTATTATTCCTCGATTGGGATAGTGTAGGTAAAACGAAATAAGATTCTTTAAAAGTTCATAAGTTATACCAGCTTTGCCAAATTTTTGTTTTTGGAAGAGTGTCAAAAGCAGTTGTGTGTTTGCTTAATCTAGTGTCTTCTAAATCAGTTTCAAATACCCTAGCAGACCTTGACTCTATCAAAATGACAATGATGGGAAATTCGGCTATTAAGCTGATATAGGAAACTGATTGGTTAGAAGAAAAGTTTTAAGCTAGTACTGCTTTGTGGGCTATTCCAGGTAAACGAAAAAGATGGTTGCTTTGTGTATCCTAAGTACAAGCAAGTTGTATAGGATGCAACCATGAATCCAAATGTGAGATTATTCTCTGACGTTTTAGAGAAGACAATTCAAATCCATCAGGAAATACCCCGTGGTAAATTGAGCATACCTTGGAAGGTATGGTACCAATTGCACGGTCACCTGTGTAAGGTGATAAACCACAAATTAATGCACCATTAACCGACAACATAAAGGAGCATCGTTGCAGTGGGAGGTTGCCTTAACAGGCTTAATGGTACTAGTTCGTGGAAACAGTCTCTGGACTTGTTCTGAGCTAAACGAACAACATCGCACTCATCCCTTAAAGCGCAACGAAGCTGTTAAGACAAATGATGCAATTTAATGACGTCAAGTCATGAATTCAGAAATGAATCAGTAAAAGTTATGGTTGTGTATCAGGATCAGTGATTGCCAAATAGCTTACTGATAGCGCGTTTCGCAACGCGCTAAAGCTGCAAGTGTACAGACCACTGCAGAGGGCAAGTAATAATTTTATCGAACTCAAGGACTGCAGGCTCGAAGTATAATCAAACACTAAAGCATAGACACCGTACTACTATCTAGGCGAATTAGAAAATAAGGTTGGTTTATTTAAAACTATCAATGATTTAAAAGCAAAGTAAAGTAAAAGACTAATTAAGCTGGTTTTAGAAAACGTATGAGAAAACAGGATTCCAGGGCAATCCACTTTGAATAATTATCAAACAACTCTTCATGTAATTCAATCCCAATTTAATTCCCAAAGAAGTGAGTTAATCGCAAATGTGTTATCAGGTGATCCTCTCGTACTCTAAACCATAACATGGAAATAAAAGATCAAGTGATTCCTCTCGGACATACAAAAGACTTTTACTCTTGATTTAAAAACCTTAGATTTCAAAACCCTTCAAAAGTTCAATTTCCTCTCGGACAATTGTTCTAATAAATCTGATTTATTTGCGTCTTAATTGATAACCTAGACCTCTCGGTTCGCAAACTACCAATTCAAATCACAATCAATGGCCAGTATCTCGCAATTAATGAAAATCCCAAAGAAATAAGAACATCAATGGAACAGGAACATTAAATCACATAAATTGTTGAATGAATATTTACAAAGTTTCAAACCCCAGAATCCATGATTAAACTTAGCCAATCATGCTAAGTTTTAGAAAAACAAAAGGATAAAGAGTCACAAGAACAGAAATCATGGAAATTAAAAACCCGTGGTGTCTTCAATCTTCAATTCCTGGAGCGCTCTTCAAGTTTCCCTGATTTTGCTGTGAATTCTAAGCTTTCTAATCTCAAAAATTGAAAAAGGGACCTTATTTAGGTTCAGGGACGTCCTATTTATAGTTGGGGCTCTTTAAATCTCCAAAATATATGGTTTTGGGCTTCAGATTCGTCAGAATACGTCAAATCACGACAGAATCGGCGATCTGGAATGCCCGATCGGCGATCGCCGTTTATGCACGTGGGTCGCCGATCGTGTGTCGAAACTGGGTGTGAAATTCCGCAAAATCGACGACCCATCTACATGATCGGCGATCGCCGGTTGTGTCATTTGGGTCGCCAATCATGCGCCGTGAGAAATGGCTGGAAAATCACCATCGGCGACCCATCTACATAACCGGCGATCGCCGGTTGTGTCATTTGGGTCGCCGATTTCGTCTCGAACATGATTTCGGCGAACTCTTCAGTATTTTCTGACTCTTTCCTCTTCCCAGTGCAAGCTAGCATCGATTGGCCCCAGGATACTTGGTCAATTCTTGTAAACAATTCAAATGTGCGTGAAATCTGCATAAACAACCACAAACCAGACCAAACGTAATAATTCCTAAAAGAATATAGATAATGTATGGAAACACCACGTAATAATCCAATCTAAGGTCAAAAGTGAGCAAATTCACATCAGTAAAAAGCACAAAGTGAGTGTTTATCAACCCCCCAAACTTAAACTATTGTTCGTCCTCGAACAATGAGGAAAACAATTAAACGAAAAAGATAAACACGAGGGGTACATTAATTGATCATCAGCTGTTTCAGACACAAAATGGGGTTGTGATTCCCACACCAATCACTACGTCATTCATCAGTTAGTGCAACAAACAATTTCAATCCTGGCCTCTAAAAGTCCGTTTCTCACAAGATAGTGTATCACTCGTATTTCACTCAATATGTACGAAAGGTCAGTGTGTACTCTCAAATTGTCAACTGCACATCTTTTTCTACCATAAGCTTGCTCATCGTCTAAACTCTCCATTGACTATGGGAGTGCTAGGATAAAGATCAAAAAGGTCTTTATATTAGGTTCTAATGTGGGCACATTGGTGAAGGGTATGGAAAATTTGGCTAAAAGTGACTAAATGAATACAACCTTATAACTCCATTCACCCCCGACTTATCCTCATCACACACCATCTGTGGGAACCAACTGACTTTAACAAGAACTTATAACAAGAGCTGAAACAGGCCCATCTCATCAACAATGCTTCGACCAGATTCGGACTTAACAATAAAATTATTATAACAACTCTTGTGCACTCCATACATTAAACAAGTATGCACACTCTATGACATCAACACAAATACTTTGCACATCCAGTGCATAATTCGACGTTTTTTTTTATTTATTTATTGTCCACTAAAGACTTCTTTCGGACATCACTGTCAACGACTAATTACAATAACACTGATGCACTTATCGTGCATTACACTTGTACTAAAAGACTTACTGCCCATCAAAGGTGTTTGGACTACTTATATTTACCGACTCTATTTTCATCACCTAACACTGTTGGGTACCCTTACAAATCCATCCACACCTCCTATCATCCGGGTTAAGAAAGAAAAGGTTTTCAGGCTCAATTGGGCTAACAAAGGAGTATGTATCGGGTTAGTGTTTGGGTTCATTGTGGCTTATGAAACGATGGCCTAAGATCATTTCTAAGTCCTTGGCACTCTCCTACGCAATTTTGAGCAAGAAACCAGAGCAAGTTCTAGAGATTAAGTGCACAGCGACATACCCTCAATGAAACAAAAATGTAGGCTCAATTCTCACAGGCTATTAGCGTATTTAAGAGGCCAAGATCAATTTCGTCAATTCACAACTCACAAATTATGTACAACAATCAATGTAAGTTTCACAAGAAAGAAAATGCTGTCATCATAAACTTGATCAATAATGCAGAGATAACCACCCTATCAATTCATTCCCTTCCACTATTCAGGTTCCCAATTACAGACCCAACAGAAAATAGAAACGAAATGAATACAAGTTGACAGGTCCTAATTAACTCTACTAACACAGACATTAGTACGAATAACAAAAGCAGTAAAGGTGGTTCACGATGCAATGTATCAAATGAGTATCAAGTTTAGTACATCAGTATCAAACAGGTGGAGCAGATAAAAGATAGAGATGGTAAGAAGCACACATCGACCGATCACATCCCCCTCCCCCAAACTTATTCTACACGCAGGAAAGAATAAGTTGGGGGAAAAAGATCACGGAGATGTGTGAGAAAAACCTCTGTGAACCTCAATGCGGCGGGGGCCAGTACTGTGGGAACCTGGCCATGAACTGCCGCATCTGCTCCTCGTGCGCCTGCTGCTGCTCCCAACGCGCCCGCTCCAGAGCAAAATGCTGGTCCTCCGCCGTCCAGTGCTGGCGCTGCTCGGTCTCAAAGGATCTCTGTGCGGTGGCCTGGGTCTGCTGTGCCGCTGCAATGGCCTGGAGCTGGGTGTTCCAGTCGCCCCACTGCTGCTCCAGATGGCTGAGCCTCTGCTCGAATGCCACATGCTGCGTGCGATGCTCGTAATAAATGGGCTGCTCCTCATGCGGCTGTCGGGATGAGCCTCCTGTCTCCTGGCGGCGAGGCTGCCGGGATGAGCCTCCCATCTCCTGGTGGCGAGGCTGCTCCTCATGTGTCTCCTCGTTGGCTTCCTCATTGGCCTCGTTGGCCTCCTCGTGCTCGCTAGCCCCAGCATCCTAAAAGTGGGGCTCCTCGAACTCGGGGTTCGGGTTCTGCCGGCGGGCTTCTTTAGCGGCTTGGATGGCCTCCAAATGAGCTAGAGTGTCTAGCTTCCAGTTACCTTTGTACTGTCGAAGCCCTACATTAGTGAGCTCGGGGTTCGGCAGGGGAAGAAGGGAGGGCTGCGCTGAATGAAGAGGTAGGGCGGGTGTACCGAATGAATAAATCGGAGGTGCACCAGTTTCTCAAGTGTGAGCCTAGTCAGTGGCTCGGCCTCCACCTCGGATAAATCGATCCCCAGCGCAAACAACAGTGTAGTCCATAAGCCGCCAATGCAAATGGTTCCCTTCTGGGCTCCCGAGATCCTGTTAGACTGCATCAAAAACAATTGAGCAAAGTTAAGGTGTTCTTGGTTGAGCATGCAGTAGATGACCATCAGTTCTGCGTCTCTCAGGGAGCTGTTCTCCTTCCTGGCGAACAGGGTGTGGGCCAGAATCGCACGGACCATCCGGATGATGGGGTTCCGGATCATTGAATCCTTGCAATGCCCCGATGCCCAACTTGGGCTCCCTTCAACACAAATGTGGGGCCAGAAGGTCCTGCTGTCAAAACCTCTCGGTTTGGTGTAGCTGCCAAGGTTAACAACACCAAACGCCCTGTTGATCTCCTTAGTCGTGATCGTTCTATCTTCATTTTTGGCGCGGAAAGTGGCTCCGATAGGTGAAGTCCTCCCTTTTGTGGTGATCTCAAGAGTGGACAAGATCTCGAGGGTGAACCTCTTGTAAGTCGGAGCGTCAAGTTCCAGCAGGGGCGCCCAGCCAATGTTGGAGAAGAGCTCCTTGACGTTGTCATACAATCCCATGGACATCATTGCCTCAGTGTCGGAATAGCAAGTACCTTCCACCCCACGCTCGGCCAGAGTTTGAAATTTGGCCAGCACACTCATGTCTCGGAGCCCTGTAATCCCATATGCTTTGGATGAAGACGACGACGGGGTGCCATGTATCCTACGAATAAAAGTATGCATCAACCACCAAACAAGGGGAACGATTATAAATAAGGACGATTTAAACAATTAAACCACAAGAACCAACTATAACAAAGTAATACTAAACTAGATATACAATGATAAAACCATAAATCCTAAGTTCAACTAATGAGTGAAAACACACCATGTATCAACTCAATTTTCAAAATCAATGATACGATGTGCAACGTGTACAACAATAGAGTGCAAGCATACACTATCAAGTAATATCTAGGAGTATCTAGAGTCGATCCCACGAGGAATGCCTTTTTGTGAAGAATCGTGCACACAATCAACTTACAACAAGGGTTTAACCAATTTGTTGTTGAATCTAATCCTAATGCAGAATAAATGACTAAACAAAAACGAGATAATGATGATTTCAGAACCACGCAATAAACATGACAAGCTTAAAGTTCAGTTATAACAAGCAACTCAGGTTGCTGATTCTACATGCTGGAAAGATGCTACAGCATGGATCCTGGTTTATATTCTAGTGCTGAATCTCTGAAGTTCTCTCCAGTCCTTCCAGACTATCAAGAATACTTGGGATAATGACCAATCTACATATTCCTATGCTAGATTAGACAATACCCAGCTCACAATAGGATAGATTCAAAAAGCACACTAAATCCACACATTTTCCAATGGCTAGACTTAGCTCAATTCAAGGCTCTCTCCTAAACATGCTTTTCCAAACATGAAAAGAAATTTATCTTAACAAAGTTGGCCAGACAGAGTAAGATAGGAATGATAAACACCCAGAACTGATAGATTAACAAGGAATCCAAAACATAACACCAATCCAACAAGAGATCAACAACCCAAGTCTAGAGTATTTAGCTCATGGCTAGAATCAAATGAAGCATAACTGAAAAATCTTCAAAACAAAACATAAGAAATGATTTAAAACTGCAAACAGAGATAGATGGGCTGAATTCCTTCAATCCCACAATGGTGTCCTCAGGATTCCTCCTTCGTCCACACTCTAGCTCCTCTCCATGGTGCCTGATCTTTTCTTTCTCTCCAAGACTGCTGTATTGCTTTCCAACCACGCACCCCCTGAATTGAACTGAAAATTCCCTTTTATATGTGGGCTCCAATATTCTAGAAGAATATCTTTCTAGGTTTCCACAATTAAAGCTGTGATGCCTTAATTATCCCTGCCCAGGTGGCAACAAGTCCAGGCTCCTTCATTATCCAGCTCAGCCAAGCTTTATCACGCCCTTGTCAGCATTTGGCAGGATACCCAATTCAGGATTTTCTCTCTCCCCGTTTTCTCTCTCTTTGAAACATCTAGCATGCTAAAGCACATGCTCAGCATCCAACCCAGCATGCACGATTCCATCCAATACTTGCCTCTTATTGTTTCCTGCATTTTATTGCTAGAAATAGACCAAAAAGTGATGATTACGCAACAAAGACTCACTGGACACTAACTATGCATTTACATGCTTATTTACCCCTAAATTGGACTCAAACAAGACTCAAGGACTTCAAATTTATTAATTCTAAGGCATAAATATAACTCTCTATCACACCCCCAAACTTGAACCTTTACTCGTCCTCGAGTAAACAAATTCACACATAATCAACAAGAAAAACTCGAAAACAACTCAGTGTTTGGTACAACTCATTGTTGCTCTCATCAAGATGGTAAATTTAGCTAGAGTCACATACCACAAGCTTCACAACATTTCATCTCTTCATAATTCAGGGTGTTTTAGCAAGAGTATTCCTCCGACTCATTTATTTCAATCCCATGCTAACTTATTTCAAAAGTGTGATGACTCAAGCCATACAAGTTTCACATGCCTGTCAATGCATAAACCATCATGCTCATTGAATTCACTTTTCTTTTCTCCATAATGAATTATATGCAAACCTCTCCACTAATGGTGCTCTAAAATCAAAGGATCGGAAGGACTTTTTGGCTTGTAATGTTAGGCTAAGGTTAATGGTTGGGAAATTTTGGATAAAATAACTCAATAATTGAGCATTCCTAGGCCTTCTTTATTCTATATCCCGAAAGAGTACCTATTACCCCTAGTAAGACTTCCCCTTTTCTTTATTATTTCTGAACTTTCTCCCAAATTTTTTTTTTTTTTAGGAATAATTCATCTCACTCATGCTGTAGCAATCAATCAGCAAGAACTGTAGCTTTTTCGTCCTTTTCTTTTTCTCTTTTCTTCTTTTTTTTTATTTTTTTTATTGGACTCATACACTTCTCATACTCTTTTTTTTTTTTCGCACGGCACCCTCACACACCCCCAAACTTAGAATCAAACATTGTCCCCAATGTTGAAAGAAACACCTAAGAATGCTCAAGAGGGTGCAAGTAAGAATAAGAACAAAAAGGACATAAGGCTACGTATGATTAAGGGAAAGAACGAAAACACGGCAAAAGGCACAAAAAAAAGGACCGAGGGATAATGAAATATAAGTGCGGTCGCATAGGACCGAGGCTAGAAATAAGAAAAATGGCCTTCGTCATATCCAAGTAAAGTTAGAACACTAAATTTCGCCTCAAGGCAAACATAAATTCAAAAGGAGGTGAATTCTCACAATCATCAGTAAAGCAAAGAAAAAGAATGATCACCCGAAAAACTTGACCACCAAAATATATATATATATATATATATATATATATTTATTAGGCATGCTAGAAACATGCTGTAGCATGGTAGGTAATGAGTGGTTTGGAAAAATTCGAGCTAAAACACGTAGAATCAATGTTGAGATTATCGTCGTGTTGCGAATGAGTATGGCCACAAGCTAATTGTTGCGAGGGACATTCTCATCATCGAGCATGAGATTTATGCACGATAACACGAGTTATTCTCAGCAAACACATCACAAAGATAAGACACAAGCACAAATAAGAAACGAAAACCACATTCATCATTAGGACAAGCAAAAGAGGTCCACCAAAAGAACACACAGCAACACAAAAATAAGGGTTGTTCAGCAGGAAATTAAAAGTAAGTTTGATCAAGAATTAAGAGAGTGTTTGAGTTTCAAAGTAACCGGATGGAGATCAATCCTTTGGATCAGCATCTGCATCCAAGAAGTTCGTAGGAGAGGAGGGAAATCAGGCAGACGATCACAGTACCGCTGAAGGACTGCATCACGTGCGGCCATGTAGTTGCACAAGCGGGTCATTCGGTCTGCATGGAACCGCTGGTGTCGGGTAATCGTGCGCTTCAGAGCTCGGACGTCCTTGAACACCTCAGAGGCCGTCTTGCGGAAAATATTGATGCCCTCCTGCACAATCTCAAGACGAATCATCAGATCTTCATTGGTAGGCTGGGTGGATCCGGAAGATGAGGCAGCATGCTGAGCGGATGCTGCAGCATGTGGCGGCTGATCAGCAGCAGCACCTTGAGACCTCTTGAATCGACGCAGCATCTGTTGGGCATTGATCAACCCACTGCTCCAATCCCTTTCATCCGACTCAGCCATGGGAACTCCCTTTCTTTCGTATAATGCGGTGATCATAGACGGGAAGTACAAGGGTCCCACAGTCCTAGCAGTACGGCTTTCCAATGAAGAGAGGAGCATGGGAGCATAATCAAAAGGAGTACATGAAACAATCGCAGCACAAATCAGAGCTCGCTGATCGTTTATCCTGTTCTCATGAGTGGTTGGCGAGATCCTGCTGCGGATGAAGTGAAACCACAGTCGGGCCGCAGGTATCAATTGATTTGTCACCACCAAGGGGGCTCCACCTTCCTGCGGAATCCATTGCACATCAGATCCTGCCGGTGCTAAAACACCCAATGCCCAATTGCGGTCCTCGTCTGTCGGCTTGTCATACTTGTCCTAAAAAGGGTCTGGCTGAGGTGGTACGGTACCATAGACTCGGTGCACAAGGCGAGGGTTAAGGTCCACTTGCACTCCACGGACTTTAGAAGTAAACTCCCAATCACCAACCTTCTTCAAATTGGAATAAAATTCACGAACAATGGGAACAACGGGCGCCTCAGGCAAAACAACAAATGGGGCCCATTCCAACTTAGCAATGGAATCTTGGAGATCTCAGGAAGGTCGGTCAAATCAGTTGGGAATCCTCTCTCAATCAGCATGGGAGGAGGGCCTTGCCTTTGAGTTTTAGCCGGTGACCCGTGCGGAGGTGGGGAGTCTTGTCTTGCAGCTTGCTTTCGCAAAATCTGCCGAGGGGTAGGATTCTTCTTGCACGCCTTCTTGACTCGCTTCTTCTTGGGTTGAGAAGTGCCTTCTTCAGCTTGAGGTTCCAGAGTAGGCTTGGATTTCAGATTTTCTGGGAACTTGCATAGAGCACGGTGCGGTTTAGTTTTGGGTTTCTTGGCCGGAGGACTATTAGATTCAGAAAGTTCCACCGGGGAAGATGTAGAGGTAATAGGAGCCTTTCCTGTCGCTTGCTTGGTGGCAGCCCGAGTTCTGGGCACTCGACGGTGAGTACCAGCTGTGGTGGCATCTGGTTGAGGGGTAGGAACTGGCGAATGGGGTACTGAGTCGGTGGGTGTCGGAGTTGTGGAATATGTGGCCACATTCTCCTCCAATGAGGGCACTTTCTTTGTTTTCTGGGGAACCTGTTTCTTCCTCATTATTAATTTCAACCTGAAATTGCGAATGTAGATTATGCGAAAGGAACATTATGTAAATAACATTTATTCATCCTCTAAAGCATAATCAGAACTCATGATAAACAACTCACATTTATTCATCATAAACCCGAACAAGAAACAGGGTAACCTTCGAAAAATAAGAAACTCGTACCCCAAAAGACCCACAATAGCAAGCTACCCAGGAATGTTCTCAGCAGGCAGTTGCACAGATTTGTCAAACTCAAAATTACAAGAAGATACTAACCCTAAGGTGCAACCTACAGAAATTTCATCGTACCCATGTGAGGGTTTACACAAGAAACAACACTAGCAACTCAAAAACAAGCGAAATCCATGGAAGCCACAAGTGAGCGCACGTAACAAGCAAACCCATTTTACACATGCAACATTTCCTAGATATTCGACCACAAATCACATGCTCTGGATGGAAATCAATTGAAAATACTTGCAATGTAACACGATCAGCGAGAGCAAGTGAAACATACCTTCACACGTGCAAATCGACGTCAAAATTTGCAACCCAGGGTTTTTCTTGTGAACAGTAGAGTGTGGAGAGTGGAGAGAGAGTAAGAAAGTTGAAGAGGTGAGAGAAAAAGTGAGGGGGGGTACCTTTTTAAGCAATGATATCAGAGCAAGAGAGAGTGGCAGGAAGGATTTGAATATATCCATTTAAAAATTCGTTCCTGAACACTTAAGTAGAAACTCTCGGCCAAAATTTTACCGTTACTGTAGAAATATCATGCTGCAGCATGCGGTCAGCATAATGTCGGCATCTTCTGAACACCCCCAAACTGAATACTCTGAACACTCTTTCTTTCTGAACTAACAGCTAAAAATTAAAGTAAGAACAAAATGACAGTACTGAAATTTAAAATGGAAGGAAATATTTACAAACAACTGGTTTCACCCAACTTGCAGACACAAGTATGAGAGAAACCAGTGTACCTGAACTGCATTAGGCATCACTCAGTGTAGTGGTAGTCTTCTCCCTATTGAAGACTCCACCATGATAAATCTTGATTCGCCCACCATTTACCTTAAACTCCCGGCCTGTTTCTTCATCTTTTAAATCAACTGCTCCATGAGGATATACCTTGATGATGGTGAAAGGACCAGACCATTTGGACTTCAACTTCCCAGGGAAGAGATTCAACCTGGAATTGAATAAAAGTACCCTGTTCCCTTCTTCCAAGATTCTGAACCGGATCCTTTTTGCATGCCACATCTGGCTCTTCTCCTTGTAGATCCTTGCACTCTCATAGGAAGTCAACCTCATCTCCTCGAGTTCATTGATTTCTGCACATCTCCTTTCGCCTGCAGCCAACAAATCAAAATTTAGCTTCTTCAAGGCCCAATAAGATTTATGTTCAAGTTCAAGAGGGAGATGGCATGCTTTCCCAAAAACCAGTCTGTAAGGTGACATGCCCAGAGGTGTTTTGAAAGCTGTTCTGTAAGCCCAGAGTGCATAATCAAGATGCTTGGACCAATCCTTTCTATTTTGGCTCACCACCTTCTCAAGAATTCTCTTGATTTCCCTGTTTGACAGTTCAGCCATCCCATTTGATTGAGGATGGTATGCTGTAGCAACCTTGTGTTTGACTTTGTATTTGGCTAGCATGCAAGCTAAACTTCTGTTGATAAAGTGAGTCCCCTCATCACTGATGATGGCTCTAGGTGTTCCAAACCTTGTGAAAACATTTTTGTGCAGGAACTTAATTACAGTCTTAGCATCAGCTTTTGCACAGGCTATAGCCTCTACCCATTTAGAAACATAATCCACAGCAACAAGGATGTAGATGTTACCAAATGAAGGTGGGAAAGGTCCCATGAAATCCAGACCCCAAACATCAAATAATTCCAGCTCCAGGATATATGTCATAGGCATGGCATTCGAGGCTGGAAGATTGCCAACCCTTTGGCATTTGTCACAGTTTTTCACCCACTCATGCGCATCCTTAAAGACTATAGGCCAAAAGAAACCAGATTGGAAAACTTTGGCAGCTGTTCTTTGTCCTCCAAAGTGTCCCCCATATGGAGCTGAATGGCATTTCTCCAGAATGTCTGCCATTTCAACTTCATGAACACACCTTCTCAAAAGCTGATCAGCACAGAGTTTGTAAAGGTAGGAGTCATCCCTGAAATAAGACTTAACATCATGATAAAACCTCTTTAACTGCTGCCCCTTCAAATCTGGAGGGAGAGTTCCACTGGCCTTGAAATTGGCAAAATCAGCAAACCAAGGTGAAGATTCAGATGACACATTGAAAAGCTGCTCATCAGGAAACCATTCCTGAACTTGGATAGCTTGATCCTCTTGAGTAACCCCCTCCAACCTGGACAGGTGGTCGGCTACCTGATTCTCTGTACCCTTTCTGTCTTGAATTTCCAGATCAAATTCTTGCAAGAGAAGAACCCATCGAATTAGCCTAGGTTTGGCATCCTTTTTGGAAAGTAGGTACTTGATGGCTGCATGGTCTGTGTGGACAACAACCTTGGCCCCCAGCAAATAAGGTCTGAACTTCTCAAAAGCAAAAACTACAGCAAGCAATTCTTTCTCAGTAGTGGTATAATTAATTTGAGCATCCACCAAAGTCTTGCTAGCATAATAAATAGGATGAAAGATTTTGCTCTTCCTTTGCCCAAGCACAGCTCCAATAGCAAAGTTACTTGCATCACACATCACTTCAAAGGGTAGGTTCCAATCTGGTACACACATAATGGGAGCTGAAATCAGAGATTCCTTCAAAATCTCAAAGGCTGTCTGGCAATCAGATGTGAAGTTGAATGCTGAGTCATGCTCCAACAAGCAGCATAGTGGCTTAGAGATTTTTGAAAAGTCTTTTATGAACCGTCTGTAAAACCCTGCATGTCCTAGGAAGCTTCTCACTCCCTTGACTGATAAAGGTGGTGGCAGAGTCTCAATCACAGCTATCTTAGCCCTGTCAACTTCAATCCCTCGTTTGGAGATCTTGTGGCCCAGAACAATGCCTTCCTGAACCATGAAATGGCATTTTTCCCAGTTTAGGACCAGATTACTTTCTTCACATCTAGCCAAAACCTTCTCCAGATTATTCAAACAGGTGCTGAAATCAATCCCAAATACTGAGAAGTCATCCATGAAGATTTCAAGAAAATCCTCCACCATTTCTGAAAATATAGCTGTCATGCACCTCTGGAATGTGGCTGGTGCATTGCACAGCCCGAAGGGCATCCTCCTGAAAGCATAAGTGCCAAATGGACAAGTAAAAGTAGTCCTTTCCTGGTGCTCTGGTTGGATGGTGATTTGATGGTATCCAGAATACCCATCCAGAAAATAGTAATACTCCTTCCCAGCCAACCTATCCAACATTTGGTCCAAGAATGGAAGTGGGAAATGATCTTTCCTGGTTGCATTGTTGAGCTTTCTGTAGTCAATGCAGATTCTCCAGCCTGTCACAGTCCTTGTGGGAATGAGTTCATTGTTTTTGTTCTCCACCACTGTGATCCCCCCTTTCTTTGGGACACATTGGACTGGACTTACCCATGTGCTATCAGAGAGGGAAAATTATTCCAGCATCTAACCACTTGATGATCTCTTTCTTGACCACTTCTTTCATTAGTGGATTCAATCTCCTCTGCCTTTCCACAGATCCTTTAGAGTCTTCTTCCAAGAAGATTTTATGCATGCAAAGGGCTGGACTAATCCCCTTTATATCAGCAATTGTCCACCCAATAGCTCTTTTATATTTCTTTAGAACTTCAATCAGCATCTTCTCCTTCTCTGTTTCCAAGTCTGCCGCAATAATCACTGGTAATGTCTCCTCATCCCCCAGGTAAGCATACTTAAGGTGAGCTGGCAGTGGCTTGAGAGTGAGCTGAGGTGGCTCTTCAATTGAAGGCTTTTGAGTTTGCTTCCCTGCTGATGGCATCTCAAGTGTTTCAAACTTCTCCATGAACATCCTTGGGTTCTCTCCTCTAATTTCCTTCAGCACCTCGAGCTCATCTAAGACTTTAGAATCTTCCTCATATAGCTCATCCAATTTTTCAATAACCAGAGTATCTACAAGATCCAACATTGAGCACTCCTCTAAATCATCTCTCTTATTTTCATCGATTTAGACATGTTGAATGTGACCTGTTGATCATGCACCTGCATGGTAATCTCATCATTCTTCATATCAATTAAAGCTCCCCCAGTTTTTAGGAATGGCCTTCCCAAAATGATAGGAATTTCCTCATCTGCCACGAAATCCAAAATGATAAAATCAGCAGGAAAAATGAGCTGCTCCACCTTGACTAAAACATCCTCAATCTTGCCTTCTGGATAAACTGTTGATCTATCAGCAAGCTGCAGAGTTACAGTGGTAGGTCTGGCTCCTCCTATCCTCAGCTTTTTGAAAATAGATAGGGGCATCAAGTTGATGCTAGCACCAAGATCACACAATGCTCTCCCCACATCTTGGCCTCCAATAGAGCAAAGTATTGTAAAACTCCCTGGGTCTTTGAGCTTAGCAGGTAATTTCTGGTTGAAAAGAGCACTTGTTTCCTCAGTCATAGAAACTGTTGCAAATTCACTCAGAGTTCTCTTCTTAGTCAACACATCCTTCAAAAACTTTGCATAGCTGGGCATTTGTTCCAGTGCCTCCACAAAAGGTATATTGATGTGCAGCTGTTTCAGCATCTCAAAGAATTTACCAAACTGTGCATCCTCTTTCTTTTTCTTAAGTCTCTGAGGATATGGTGGAGGTGGAGGAATGTACTGCCTCGGTTCCTTCTCCTTCAGTTTTGGTTCAGGCATAGCAGGCTGCTGACGTGCTGCGGCATGTGGTTCAGCATCCTCCTGAACTGCATGTTCCACCCTGTTGTCATCCTGTTTGTCCTCCTCTTGAGGTTCAGCTACATCTTCAACTTCCTGTGGTTTGGGTTCAACTTCAGCTAGTTTTGTGCCACTCCTCAGAGTAACTGCTTTCAACTGCTCCTTTCCAGGCCTAGGATTGATTGTATCTCCAGGTAAGGTACCCGGTGGCCTATTCTTCATTTCTGTGGCCAGTTGACCAATTTGAACTTCAAGGTTTCTGATAGTTGCTTCCTGACTTTGGCTCCTTGCTTCTGATTTAATCATAAAATCCTTCATCAGATTCTCCAAGGACATAGAGGATTGTCCTGTGTTCTGCATTTGTGGTGGCTTCATGTGCTGTTGTTGTTGATAACTTCCCATAGCATTCTGCTTATTCTGTTGCTGCTGCATCTGTAGCTGCTGGCCTTGCTGCTGCATCGGTTGTTGTGGCACATGTTGTTGCTGCATTTGTGGTGGAGGGCCTGATGAATTCCCTTGATTAGACCAGGAGAAAGCAGGATGATTTCTCCATCCTGGGTTATATGTAGGAGCATATGGGTTTTTCTTGTTATTCCCCATGTAACATACAGATGCCGGATTATGTGGGCACTCATCAAACATATGTGCTTCTCCACAATAGATACAAGAGGTATCCATCATCACTTGATTCACTGTCTGTTGCATTGGTTGAGGTAGTTGATTTGCTGCCATAGAGGCCTCCATACTTTTGACTGAGGTACCAATTGCCTCTATCTGAGCCTGCATTGTAGTCAGAATACTAGATTCTGCACCTCCTATCACCTTCTTGGCTGTTTGAACTCTGGAGTTTGACCATTGACAGTTGTTTTCAGAGATCCTTTCCAAAATTTCAAAGGCTTCATTATAGGTCTTCAACAAGATGGATCCATTGGCAGAAGCATCTAATACCAGCCTTGAGGTTAGGTTCAGTCCATTGTAGAACGTTTCCAACTGAATGCAATGAGGTATGCCATGGTGTGGACATTTCCTCAACAAGTCCTTATACCTCTCCCAAGCTTCACTGACTGATTCCTCATCCTGTTTGAAAGCCATAATATCATTTCTGCACCTTGTATTTCTGGTGGGAGGGAAGTACTTTAGTAGGAATTTCTCTGCCATCTCATTCCATGATGTCACGGTTTCTGGTTGGATGTTGTTTAACCAAGTTCTGGCACTGTCCCTTAAAGAGTAAGGGAACAATCTCAGCCTCAGAGCCTCTGTAGTTACACCAGGTAACTTGAAATTATCACTCACATCTTGGAAAGATTTCAGATGAAGATGTGGGTCTTCTGATGCTAGCCCACTGAATTGCCCTATAGTTTGCAACATCTGAAACATTACTGGCTTGAGTTCGAATTGCACTGCTGCAATCTCAGGTTGCACAATTCCAGATTTTAGGACATTGAACTTAGGATCTGCATAAGCCCGGATGCATTTGTCCTTAGCATCTGCCATGACCAAAGCATTTCCTGGTTCTTGATCTCCTCCTCCTGCGTTAGCCATTCGATTTCTCCTTCTCCTTTGTCTTCTTTTGTTTCTTCTGAAAGTTCTTTCAATCTCTGGATCAAATAGCAAATTCTCAGGTGGTTCTCTCTGGTTCATGCACCAAGTAAACCTGAAAATGAACATCAATTTCTATTATGAATTTTTCTATTTTTGTGTTTTTGTGAATAATAAAGTATAGATAATTATAACTGTAGTTAAAGAGCAACAAGATTATTTGGCAGTTCCCCGGCAACGGCGCCAAAAACTTGATACGATGTGCAACGTGTACAACAATAGAGTGCAAGCATACACTGTCAAGTAATATCTAGGAGTATCTAGAGTCGATCCCACGAGGAATGCCTTTTTGTGAAGAATCGTGCACACAATCAACTTACAGCAAGGGTTTAACCAATTTGTTGTTGAATCTAATCCTAATGCAGAATAAATGACTAAACAAAAACGAGATAATGATGATTTCAGAACCACGCAATAAAAAGGACAAGCTTAAAGTTCAATTATAACAAGCAACTCAGGTTGCTGATTCTACATGCTGGAAAGATGCTACAGCATGGATCCTGGTTTATATTCTAGTGCTGAATCTCTGAAGTTCTCTCCAGTCCTTCCAGACTATCAAGAATACTTGGGATAATGACCAATCCACATATTCCTATGCTAGATTAGACAATACCCAGCTCACAATAGGACAGATTCAAAAAGCACACTAAATCCACACATTTTCCAATGGCTAGACTTAGCTCAATTCAAGGCTCTCTCCTAAACATGCTTTTCCAAACATGAAAAGAAATTTATCTTAACAAAGTTGGCCAGACAGAGTAAGATAGGAATGATAAACACCCAGAACTGATAGATTAACAAGGAATCCAAAACATAACACCAATCCAACAAGAGATCAACAACCCAAGTCTAGAGTATTTAGCTCATGGCTAGAATCAAATGAAGCATAACTGAAATATCTTCAAAACTAAACATAAGAAATGATTTAAAACTGCAAACAGAGATAGATGGGCTGAATTCCTTCAATCCCACAATGGTGTCCTCAGGATTCCTCCTTCGTCCACACTCTAGCTCCTCTCCATGGTGCCTGATCTTTTCTTTCTCTCCAAGACTGCTGTATTGCTTTCCAACCACGCACCCCCTGAATTGAGCTGAAAATTCCCTTTTATATGTGGGCTCCAATATTCAAGAAGAATATCTTTCTAGGTTTCCACAATTAAAGCTGTGATGCCTTAATTATCCCTGCCCAGGTGGCAACAAGTCCAGGCTCCTTCATTATCCAGCTCAGCCAAGCTTTATCACGCCCTTGTCAGCATTTGGCAGGATACCCAATTCAGGATTTTCTCTCTCCCCGTTTTCTCTCTCTTTGAAACATCTAGCATGCTAAAGCACATGCTCAGCATCCAACCCAGCATGCACGATTCCATCCAATACTTGCCTCTTATTGTTTCCTGCATTTTATTGCTAGAAATAGACCAAAAAGTGATGATTACGCAACAAAGACTCACTGGACACTAACTATGCATTTACATGCTTATTTACCCCTAAATTGGACTCAAACAAGACTCAAGGACTTCAAATTTATTAATTCAAAGGCATAAATATAACTCTCCTAAGAGAGTTATCAATCAACATCAATTCCAAGTGCCACCGTACAACCTATTTCAATATGCCTTCATGAGTACATGTCAATCAAATCCCCCAAACTAATAGTAGAATGTAATTAATCAACACCAACAAGAATTTAAACATGCAAGAACAATTTAACTCAACAAAAACGTCCTTCCTATAAGGCAAATAAACAATTCAATCGAAATTCACAATTACTAAAAGGCAAGATGCAATGCAGGTAGGGGAACATGAACATAAGTATAAACTAACCTAAGGATGGAAATTAAACATGATAAAAGATGAGAGAGTACCTGGAAATTGAAGCAGAAAGAAGAACAATTGAAAAAACTAGGAATTGAGGGTTGATGGGTTTTCGAGCGAAATAGAGCAAACCACTCGGATAGAAAGCTTCACAATGTCGTGGGCTAGTGTTGTGCAAGAGGAATTAGAGAGATAATCAGAGATGGATGAGAATTTGAAGAGAGAAGATTCGTGGGTGTTGTGGTTTTGAATGAGAGTGTGAGAGGGAATGAGAGAAAAATGTCGCGTGTTCAGTTTTTAATGCAAAATCGGCGAGCTGGGACGCGATCGGCAATCGCCGACCGTGCAAGTGGGTCGCCGATCGTGTCCCAAAACAAATTCGTGAAAATTGCATATTCGGCGACCTGTTTACATAACCGGCGACCGCCGAAAATGTAAATAGGTCGCCGAGTATGTACCGAAGCTCTATTAAAAAAAATTGCATAAACGGCGACCTAACCAGCATAACCGGCGATCACCGGTTATGATTTCTGGTCACCGGTTATGTTGCGTACCTTCTTAACTTTTGACGGGGAACTCGGCGACCCGTGTTCCCGATCGCCGATCGCCGATCGTGTACGTGGGTCGCCGATTCCGGTACAAAACTCAGCGAAATTTCTCGTTTTGAACCTGTTTCCTGCATCCTATGAACTCAATACCCAAACGTGAACGTAACTGTGAAAAAATGGCAAAATTGACTCAAATCAAAGGCAAAATGAACACAATAAAACACCTAAAGACCTCAAAATTGACCAGAAACAAGTTGGGTTGCCTCCCAACAAGCGCTTTATTTAATGTCTGTAGCTAGACAACTCAATGATGGACTATGGATCAGATAAATAAAGCTTAGACACAGCAAGGGCAGTCTCAGATTGAAAATATGGCTTTACCCTATGACCATTGACTGTGAAGTGTGTGCCATCAGCTCCTACCAAGTCTAGTGTCCCATTTGAATTTACATTCTCAATAACATATGGACCAGACCATCTAGACTTCAGTTTCCCAGGAAATAAGCATAGGCGAGAGTTAAACAACAGTACCTGATCCCCCGGATTGAAGTTTCGGCTGCGAATGCATCGGTCGTGTAAATGTTTGGCGCGCTCCTTGTAGAGTTTAGAACTCTCATAGGCCTCAACCCGGAATTCTTCCAACTCCGTCAACTGGATACATCGCTGCTCAGATGCAGTCTTCAGATCCCAGTTGATCTTCTTCACAGCCCAGAAAGCTTTGTGCTCTAACTCCACCGGTAGATGGCAAGACTTTCCGAACACCAATTGGTACGGCGACATACCAATCGGAGTTTTGAATGCTGTCCGCTAAGCCCACAGTGCGTCATCCAATCGAATTGCCCAATCCTTCCTGGATACTATAGACTTCTCCAGGATTTGCTTAATCTCCTGGTTCGCCAACTCGGCCTGTCCATTGGCTTGGGGATGGTACGGAGAGGTGATTTTATGCTGGACTCCGTACTTCGACAGAAAACTCCCCAACCATCTGTTTCGGAAATGGGAACCACCGTCACTCAGCAGCGCTCGCGGTGCTCCAAAGCGAGTCAAAATATTTTTCTGGAGAAATTTCAGCACCACTTTGGAGTCACTGGTGACCGTGGGAATGGCTTCAACCCACCGGGTCACATAATCCACCGCCAGCAGAATAAATTGATATCCATGGGACTTAGGGAATGGTCCCATGAAATCAATGCCCCAAACATCGAAGGGCTCAATTTCCAGCATGAATCTCTGAGGCATTTCATCCTTCTTCGAGATAGTCCCCATCCTCTGACATCTATCACAAGTGGTCACGAACTTCTGACAATCTCGATAGACAGTAGGCCAGTAAAATCCGCTGGTGAAGATTTTTATGGCCGTCCTATTCGCTGCACAGTGGCCTCCGTAAGGGGATAAGTGACAATCCCCCATTATCTTCTCTCGCTCATGTGTGCCAACACATCGCCGGATCACCATGTCAGCGCATCTCCGGTAGAGAAATGGCTCGTCCCAATAGTAGAACTTGCATTCATGCAAGAACTTCCTCCTCTGGTGGGATGTGAGATTAGGCGGTAAGACACCTGCAACCAGAAAATTGACTAAGTCCATATACCATGGGTCCGCTTCCTCCATAGCAAATAGTTGCTCGTCCAGAAAAACTTCAGTAATGCGGATCCTTTGGTCATCTCCTTCCACCGGATTCTCCAACCTTGATAAATGGTCTGCCACCACATTCTCACAGCCTTTCCGGTCTTTGATTTCCATATCGAACTCCTGCAACAGCAGGATCCACCGGATCAACCTCGGCTTGGCCTCCTTTTTTGCAAACAGGTACCGGATCGCAGCATGATCCGTGTAGACCACCGTCTTGGCCCCAACCAGATAAGCCCGAAATTTGTCGAAGGCGAAGACCACAGCCAGTAATTCCTTCTCAGTGGTGGTGTAGTTAACTTGGGCTTCATCCAGAGTTTTGCTGGCGTAGTGTATGAATCGAAAAATCTTGTTCCTCGTCTGCCCCAAAGCAGCTCCAACGGCTGTATCACTGGCGTCGCACATCAATATAAAAGGTTCTGACCAGTCTGGTGAAATAAGAACTGGGGCGGTAGTAAGAGCCAGCTTCAGTTTCTCAAATGCCTGCAAACAATGCTCATCAAAAACAAACTTGGCATCTTTCATAAGTAGAGAACTGAGAGGTTTAGAAATTTTAGAAAACTCCCTTATAAACCTCCGGTAGAAGCCTGCATGACCCAGAAAGCTCCTCACCGACTTCTCATTGGTGGGGGTGGCAGCTTCGAGATCGCCACAATCTTGGCGCGATCTACCTCTAAACCTGCAGCAGAGACTTTGTGACCGAGGACAATGCCCTCTCGCACCATAAAATGACATTTCTCCCAATTCAAAACCAGGTTAGTCTCTTGACAACGCTGCAGAACAGTGATCGGGTTTTCTAAACAATTATCAAATGAATGACCAAACACTGAAAAGTCATCCATAAAAACCTCCATAATGTTTTCTACAAGCCCATTAAAAATTGACATCATGCATCTCTGAAATGTAGCAGGCGCATTACATAATCCAAAAGACATGCGTCTATAAGCAAAAATTCCATACGGGCAAGTAAATGCAGATTTATGCTGGTCTTCGGGGGCTATCGCTATTTGGTTATATCCAGAATAACCATCTAAAAAGCAGTAAAAATCATACCCCGCTAACCTATCCAGCATCTGATCAATAAAAGGGAGAGGGAAGTGGTCCTTACGAGTAGCACTGTTAAGTGCTCTGTAGTCGATGCACATCCTCCAGCCCGTAACGGGCCTGTGGGCAATCTCCTGGCCACTTTCGTCTTTGATGACGGTAGTACCTCTCTTTTTGGCCACTACTTGTGTGGGGCTCACCCATTCGCTATCCGAGATGGCATATATCATGCCAGCGTCCAGTAGTTTCAACACTTCTTTTCGTACCACCTCCTGCATAATGGGGTTTAACCTTCGTTGTGGCTGAACCTTAGGCTTGTAGCCATCTTCAAGTAAAATCCTCTGCATGCAAATAGAAGGGCTAATACCCTTTATGTCAGATAGCGACCACCCAATGGCAGATTGGTGGTCTCTCAAAACACGCAGTAATCTATCCAACTGACTAGTAGATAAGGTGGCGGATACTATTACCGGATATGTACTGTTTTCGCCCAAGTAGGCGTACCTCAGATGGTCCGGTAGGGGTTTCAATTCCAGCACTGGGGGCTCCTTCATGTCTTTTTGCAGCAAGGCCGTCTTGCGAGCCTCCTCTTCCTCTTGCTCGCTTCTCAGCTGCAGAAAATTTGCACTTTCCAACCTGCTCTTTTCACCTGCATCATCCAATGCTAGAACAGACTCTAGCAGCTCATCACAGACATCATAAAGCTCATCACAGGAATAAACAGAATTTTGTAACCCATAATCTAAAGAATCAGTAGAGATGATGGAAGAATCACAAGGATACAAAACCTGAACCATGTCGCACTCCTCAAAGCAGTCATTTGAGTCGTGGCGCTCCATGGCCTTGTAGATGGAGAAAGTGATATTTTCGTCGTTCACCCTCAACGTGAGCTCTCCTTTCTTGATGTCAATGAGGGCATCAGCAGTGTTGAGGAAGGGCCTCCCAAGGATAAGTGGAATATTTCGGTCCTCTGCCATGTCTAGGACCACAAAATCAGCGGGGAAAATGAATTCCCCAACCTTCACTAGCACATTTTCTACTACCCCTTTAGGGTAGTTCACCGACCTGTCATCCATCTGAAGTCTGATGGTGGTCGGTTTGATGTCTCCGATTTTTAATCTCTGGAAAATAGAGAGGGGCATCAGATTGATGCTGGCCCCTGAATCGCAGAGCACCTTCTCAAACGTTTGCCCCCCAATCACGCAGGTAATTGAGAAACATCCCGGATCTGATCTCTTAACCGGCATCTTTTTCTGAATAATGGCGTTGCATTCCTCAAAGATATTTACTGTCTCAAATGCGCCAAAGGGCTTCTTCTGGGTAACCATATCCTTCAGAAATTTCATGTACCCAGGAATTTCCTATACCACTTCGATCAAGGGTAGATTGATGTGGATTTTCTTCATATGCTTCAGGAACCGCTTATACCTCTCCTCTTTCTGCTCCTTGACAAACCTCTGCGGGAAAGGCACAGCAATAGGACCAACTGATTTTGATCTGTCTTCAGGACATGTTTCTTTACCCTTCTTTGCATGTTCTTCTTCAGGAAAAACAGGGTCAGGCTGTACAACTTCAGGTTGCACAGTCGTGTCTGTGGGCATAGATGGCCCCTCATAGCCTCTACCACTGTGGGTGGTAATGGCGTTACATTGATCCTTTGGATTCACCACAGTGTTGCTGGGAAAATGTCCTGGAGTATGCTGGTTGCCCAGTGCATTAGCTATCTGGGAAATTTGTGTATCCATCTGCTTCATGTGTTTTCCCATTTCCCCCATGTTATTCTGCAGCTGAGAGATTTCTCCGTCAGTCTTCGCAGTCTTTGCATTGGAGACTGCGATGAATTGTGTCAGGAGCTCCCTCATGCTTGGCTCCTTTGTCTCATTTGCCGCTCCATGATTTGCAGCAAACCCTGGTGGAGGCTGCAGAGCATTATTCGGATTCCCATAAGAAAAGTTAGGGTGATTCCGATTGTTGGGATGATACACCATGTTCCCCGATGGATACCCTCGATTGTTGTTGAAGTTTCTCTGGTTCACATAGTTTGCATCCTCCATTTGCATCTCATTCCCCTGTTCATAACCTTGCTGAGGAAGGTTTTTTCCAACTTAGCAATGCGGGTCTCCAGTAATTTAGTGGAAGCAGCCACTTCTTTCCTCATCAACTTGACCTCAGCAGCTATGTCTCCAGTGTCATCAACTGCTGCTATCCTGTGATCTCCCCTGTCTGCTTGCCAGTTGTATTCGCTTTTCGCCATCACTTCTAGTAAAGCCAACCCTTCCTGTGGTGGTTTAGCAGTCAGTGACCCTCCAGCTGAAGCATTCACATGCTTCTGGGTCTCCCTGTCCAGTCCTTTGTAGAAATGACACATCTGCTGCTTCTCAGAAAAACCATGGCAAGGGCAGGAGCGCAAGAGATCCTTGTAGCGTTCCCAAGCCTCGTACAGTGACTCTCCAGAAAACTGCCTGAACTGTGTAATCTGGGTCTGTAGCTGAATAGTTTTGCTGGGTGGGAAGAACTGAATCAAGAACAGCTTGCATAGTTCCTCCCATGTTGAGATCTCATTGCAGTTCAGAGTCATGTACCACGATAGCGCTCTGTCGCGCAATGTGAAGGAGAACAGGCGCAGCCGAATATAGTCAATAGGCACCTGATTCTGCTTAACTGTATCACACAGCAACAGGAACCTCTGAATGTGTAGATGAGGATCCTCGGTGGGCAATCCCCCATACTGATTCTGTTGAGCTGTGTGTATCAGACCAGTCTTCAGCTCAAAATTCGGTGTATCCACCTTCAGTCCAAAATCTGCATTACGATGCCTATCAGTCATCGGCTCGTACATCTCATCGATGGTGGGTGGTCGTGGTACTTCAGGAGCCTGGCGCTCTTGAAGTCTTAGATTCATTTCCTGTAGCTGCCTCTACAGCTCAGCTATCTGTGCCGCCTGATCGTCAACCATAGTGAACGCTAACTTCCTTCGCGCAGTGTTTCTTCGGCAGGTGGATTCGATCTCCGGATCTAAAGGTTCAGGAGGTGGACCTTTTGTCCTGGTTCGCATATACTACCTGCACGAAAACAGACAGTGAATAGCACAGAAAAGAAACAAAATGTAAAATAAATGTGCGTAAAATAAAGCCTAGAGTAATTAGCGTAATATCAGGATTAGTGTCAATTATAAATCTATGCAGTCCCCGACAACGGCGCCAAAAACTTGATAGCGCGTTTCGCAACACGCTAAAGCTGCAAGTTTACAGACCACTGCAGAGGGCAAGTAATAATTTTATCGAACTCAAGGACTGCAGGCTCGAAGTATAATCAAGCACTAAAGCATAGACACCGTACTACTATCTAGGCGAATTAGAAAATAAGGTTGGTTTATTTAAAACTATCAATGATTTAAAAGCAAAGTAAAGTTAAAGACTAATTAAGCTGGTTTTAGAAAACATATGAGAAAACAGGATTCCAGGGCAATCCACTTTGAATAATTATCAAACAACTCTTCATGTAATTCAATCCCAATTTAATTCCCAAAGAAGTGAGTTAATCGCAAATGTGTTATCAGGTGATCCTCTCGGACTCTAAACCATAACATGGAAATAAAAGATCAAGTGATTCCTCTCGGTCATACAAAAGACTTTTACTCTTGATTTAAAAACCTTAGATTTCAAAACCCTTCAAAAGTTCAATTTTCTCTCGGACATTTATTCTAATAAATCTGATTTATTTGCATCTTAATTGATAACCTAGACCTCTCGGTTCGCAAACTACCAATTCAAATCACAATCAATGGCCAGTATCTCGCAATTAATGAAAATCCTAAAGAAATCAGAACATCAATGGAACAGGAACATTAAATCACATAAATTGTTGAATGAATATTTACAAAGTTTCAAACCCCAGAATCCATGATTAAACTTAGCCAATCATGCTAAGTTTTAGAAAAACAAAAGGATAAAGAGTCACAAGAACAGAAATCATGGAAATTAAAAACTCGTGGTGTCTTCAATCTTCAATTCCTGGAGCGCTCTTCAAGTTCCCCTGATTTTGCTGTGCATTCTAAGCTTTCTAATCTCAAAAATTGAAAAAGGGACCTTATTTAGGTTCAGGGACGTCCTATTTATAGTTGGGGCTCTTTAAATCTCCAAAAGATATGGTTTTGGGCTTCAGATTCGTCAGAATACGTCAAATCGCGACAGAATCGGCGGTCTGGAATGCCTGATCGGCGATCGCCGTTTATGCACGTGGGTCGCCGATCGTGTGTCGAAACTGGGTGTGAAATTCCGCAAAATCGGCGACCCATCTACATGACCGGCGATCGCCGGTTGTGTCATTTGGGTCGCCGATCATGCGCCGTGAGAAATGGCTGGAAAATCACCATCGGCGACCCATCTACATAACCGGCGATCGCCGGTTGTGTCATTTGGGTCGCCGATTTCGTCTCGAACATGATTTCGGCGAACTCTTCAGTATTTTCTGACTCTTTCCTCTTCCCAGTGCAAGCTAGCATCGATTGGCCCCAGGATACTTGGTCAATTCTTGTAAACAACTCAAATGTGCGTGAAATCTACATAAACAACCACAAACCAGACCAAATGTAATAATTCCTAAAAGAATATAGATAATGTATGGAAACACCACGTAATAATCCAATCTAAGGTCAAAAGTGAGCAAATTCACATCAGTAAAATGCACAAAGTGAGTGTTTATCACTTACCAGCTATAAGTAACTGATTGATATACAAGGAAAGAAATTCTCGAATGGTAACCTAGTATATTCGAATATCTAGGTTAGTGAGCAAGGTATGTTTCACAACAGGACTTTCTCACTGGTTGCAACTATCAAACCCATTCGAATTCTTTTAACCATAACATCACATATGAATCTAAATATCTGGAAGATAGATGACGTCATCCGTATTTTATAAGCGGGTACCTTGATAAAAGGTGACGACATCTGTATGCAACAACCAGATAAGTTATGTGCAAAGCATCATGTCTGGAAGCCAAGGTAGTTCAAGTATGAACTTAAAGGAGCTTCTAGGTCATGTAACAGACATTTCGATATTGTCTATCGAGAATGATAGTTTCATGTACCAGTTATGTGTCAGCGGAAGCGTGGTTTTCCTTGCACATTATGTAGATGGTATTTTCACATTCGGAAACGGTGTGGAGATATTGTCAGGCATAAAGGATGGTTATCCGAACAGTTTCAGAAGTAGGACTTATGAGATCTTGGAACATCTTTTGAATTAAAGTCTTGTGTGGTCACAAGAAAAGGATGTTCAGGTATCTCAAGTCGCTTAAATTGATTCTGTGGTGTGTCGTTCACAGCAAGAAAGATTGTTGTCTTTCTATATTGTAAATGAACGAAGGTAGATATCTGTAATGCCATAAGCATGTTAAACAGATATCATTTCAACTCTGGATAAGCACATTGGTTTACAAATATGCCGTGTGAGTTGAATGGCATCGGATATCCAGGAGGATCATAAGGAAAGGAAATCGACCTCTAACTATGTGTTGGCCTTGGAGGAGGAGTTATAGGAATCTAACACAGAAGTGTGTTGCGGATTTCGGTATGAAGGCTGAGTTTTTGTCAGCTTCATTAGCTTCGCAAGAAGCAGTATTGCTCCGATGCCATCCTCTAGAGGTGTGTGTTCTGAGTTTGCCTAATTAAATCACAAGGAATTGTGATTATGTTGGTGCAATGACAAACTCAAAGGAACCCAAGACTCACAAGGTGGTGAAACACATAGGATGTGTGGAATCACATCATACGAGAAATCGTGACAAGAGGTGACGTGAATGCAGTGGGAGTGATTGACAGTATAGACACACTTAATACTTTGGTAAAGCAATGGTATTATGCTTTAAGTATAAGTGGGAGATTGTTGGGATTATATACTGAAAGCATATATGATTAAGTGTTTTGTACACTAGTCTTCATATATGTTGCCGCAACAATACTCGCTGTCTGATAGAACAAACATACAACGAACCATAATATCCTATTATCTCGCCTATAGGGATGATCATATGGTGTGTAGGAGATCACAGAGGATCATATGAATCGTTTGACCTAGCGAGATATAAACAGTATCACAGCTGAGACGGTCCCTGGATAGGCTGTCGGTCTAAGCTGCGGCACATCGGTTCATAAGTGGGCTTATCCTAGCTACTTGATGTGTCGGTACATGGTTATGTATTGATGGGATCAACAGTGGGATATGCCATTCTCATTGACATATGAATGAGCCAGATCCCTAACATACTTCCTATGATCTTAAACCTAACTGAAGGATAAGAGGCACACGCAGATTGACCACACTTTGATTTACCATGGTGGCGAGTCTTACATGTACTCTTATACCCGTATTTTGGGTGTTGGCAATTTGCGTGTGGCCTGCATAGTCTGGACGTTTAGGTAAGCATATCCGTTTCAGGATGGTGACATTCCCTGAGGAGCTCACAAGGTTCATTATGCTAAACCCTGCAGGTTGAATTGTTTAATTCAGGCATAAATGAAAAAGGGTGAGTGGCATTACTCAGGAAATAAGAGATTAATTAATTGTGGCTGATTGTCATAAGCCAAATTAATTAATGAATGTTTATAACCTTAAATATGTGAATCATGTTAGTTTGGTGCAACCCGTTCCTAATAACGTGGTAATAAAGGGGCGAGTCAGCATTGTTACCGTGGTGAAGGTTAAAACAATGTTTTATTAATTAATTATGTTCTGGGTTGAACAAGGAAGGATTAATTAATAAAGAGGGCCCACTTTATTATTTGCATCTGATCCCTGGTCTGGCCCATTAATTGCTCAAAGCCCATTAGGGTTAGGGTTTCTCAAAACCCTAACACTATATATAGGCCTTCTCTCTATCAGATCAAAAGGTTGTGATAACTAGGGTTTCAGTATATTGAAAATTGAGAGAGAGTGGCGGCGGCTATCTGAGGGAGAAACTGATCGATTTCTCCAGATCTCGGATTCAACTTGGTAGATAATCCTCACCAGATTTCCAAGGAGCAAGGGAACAGATCAGAAGATCAGATCTGTAGGAACAACTATCCATCGCCGGCGTTCTATCTCAGATCCAAGGTTATTTCATCGTTATTGGCTCCGATCAAGATCTGTAGATCAAACGGTGAAATCAGGTATTCTCTAATCCATCCTCTGCAATTAATATTGTAGGAGCATGCATAGGATCGCATGATTTGTTTAATTGAAATTTGTTCCTGGTATCCTAAGAACGATCCTTGACAAGAAATTCATAATGGCAACTCGTGTTGTCCATCGTAGACTCAAACCCTACAATTGGTATCAGAGCCAGGTTCATATTCTTAGGCTCTATCTTGGATAAATTGAAATTAAATAAATATGTATGTTCATGGATGGATTTAAATTGTCGTGGATGTTTTTTTGTTCTCGTGGCCTTCTCGTTTTTTGGATCTGTTTTTCACCACGAGAAAATCCGTGGTTAGATTTGATAGAAAATTATGTAATAGATTTTAGATCTATTTTTTGTATTTTCTTTATTTTTCAAATCTGTAAAATCTGAGATCTGGAAGAAGATCGAAGAACGAAGAACTCATGACAGTTTCAGCATCGGTTCAGCTCAGCCCCTTCACCCAGCAGGACTCGCCAGCGGCTGCGCCGGCGGCGGTGACGGCATGCGGCGGCGCTACAGGCTGCAGCGTCGGTGGGTGGCGGCGGTAGGGATTCTTCCCTGCGGCTGGGCCGCGCCCTAGATCTCGCTGCTGCTGCTCGCATTTCCGGCGAGCTCCTTGTCCAGCGAGGCGTGCGGCGCTGTAATGATTGCCGGACGTTGTGGAGGCGGCGGCTAGGGTTCCGCCATAGGGCTGCCCGTGCGCAGCCTCTGCACGCGCTGCTGCATCGCGCGCGACAGGTTGGCCGCGTCTGTTTCTTCTCGCGGCGAGTTGCGCACAGAGAGTGTGCAGGCCGTGGGTTTGGTGGTGTTGGCAGGCGACGCAGGTGAGCCGCGCGGTGGTTGGTGGAGTAGCAGCGGCCGCGCGCTGCTGCGTGCGGTGGTGCTGGCTCTGCGCAGCGAGGCTGCTGCGTTCGCTGCTTCTGCGCAAAGCTTGTCGGCGTTTGCTGCGACTGCTGCGACCGGCGACGTCGATTGGAGGAAGCTGGGCAGCGGTCGAGGCCGGCGGCGAGGGCTGGGCTGCTGGCGCGGCCGACGACATTGGTTGGTGGTGCTGGCGTCGCAAGCGACGGCTGGAGCAGGTGGCCGGCCGCAGGCGGCGGCCGGAAAGGCGGCTGGCGGCGGCTGGTGGTGGGCTGGCGGCTAGGGTTTTCCTAGTTGCTAGGGTTTGGCTGCCCGGGCTATAGATCGGGCTTCTCAACCCGGAGGTGGCCCGCTGTGCTGAAAATTAGGGTTTGGCTGCTATTTTGGGCCAGAAACCCTAATTGAAGCCCAATTGCTGTTAATGCAAGTTCAAATCAGATTTCAAGTCCAACGGAGGCCCAGTTTGAAGATCTGTATTGAGATTAAATCTTGTAATAGTTAGATTTAATTTATTTCAGTTGTAATCGCATCTGAGGGGCCACGAGAATTTATTTGTTTATTTATTTATTCTCGTATTGATGTGATTTATTATTTGCGCACTAGTAAATAATAGGAAGCATGATTATTTGCTTTAATTATTTACTGTTATAAGCATGTTGCAATTTAATTTTTGAGCATGTCTTATGTGATTTATTTTATGTTTTAAATTTTGTCTATAAATTCCGGGATCATATTAATTTATGATGGAATTTTGGGTGTGACATAATTTATGGGAACATAAAATAATGTGTGCGCATGAAACCTTTGGAATTAAAAATACTAAGCTGGATTTTGGTTCTTTACTAACCAAGATCATTAGACCTCCACAAATACGACTTCTCATTGGAGGTAGGGCATCTCGAAGCGTAAACGGTCTACTCGGGTAGCTTACGTTAGGGGTCCCTTACCAGTTCCAATGCGATGAGATTTCCAAATAAAACACTTATTTTAAGATGAGAAGTGGGAGCCTCTAAGCAAACGGTCTACTAGGGTAGCTTGCATTGAGACAACTTTCACTGGTCTCTAAGATTAATCTAAGTGGGATAACAAAGGATGTTAAAGGCAGGACGCATGGGTCTAGTACGTATGTCGAATCGCCTTTTAATGTCCGGAGTTAGGCTTGTGGTTACTTTGGCTTAGATGTTGCCTGGAGTATAACTCTTTTGAGATGTCCCTGCTCCGGATAGGTGAACATGGTCTTGAGATCTCCAATATTAATTTCTTTTGCTTAAGATACCTGGCATGTTAAGAAATTAAAGGACCTATTTTGGTCTGGTTGAGCGTTCATCGTAAACGGTCTACTCGGGTAGCTTGCGATGAATTAGCTTGGGCAATTGGAGGAAGCAAATTGCATTGTTTTATCTAAAGGTTCTATGCATATTTGTTTCAATTGTTCGTAGTATGTGTTTACTTTAATTCGCTTATTTGTTTTCAGATATGTCTATTATTGCATCGCTCATTAATTCAATCGTACACAATTCCTTGACTGGTCCGAATTTTCCTGGATGGAAAAGTGACATTGTCAAGCTCTTGGATTCATTTGGACATTTGTTTGTTCTGCAAACTCCCTGTCCGAGTTCGCCGACTGATACATCTTCCGATGAGGAGCGTGCACAGTATCACATGTGGATGTGGTCGAATGGCATGGCCAGACAATATATCTTGGCTGGTATGTCAGATGCACTGCGTCCTCGTTATAGTGATGTATGGTTTGTGTGTGACATTATGCGACGTCTTGACGTAGCATATGGCGGACTCGATGGACATGCTAGATCCAGTCTTATCAAGCGTATTGTAAGACAGAAAATGGGTCAGAACTGTTCGGTACGTGAACATGTGGAATCGCTCATCCAACTCATAGATGAGTACACATTAATGGGTGGTCAAATTGACAATGATGTCAAAATTGACTTGATACTCAACACGTTACCAAAGTCATTTGATGACTTCAGAATCTCTGTTGAGAAAAACAAGAGTGAGTATACTGTTCACAGTCTGCTCAAGGATCTTGTATCAACAGAAGCTTCTTCAGTCTTTTCTGTGAGTCACTCTGATTTGCTTCCGAGTCAAAAGAGTGATGTCAAAGAAAAGAGGAATGAAGGAAGCAGTGGGAGTAGTCTTGCCTTATCAGTTCATTCCAGATCTCTTGCTAAAAGTTCTTCTAAATTGTGTCGTAATGACATGAAGAAGAAGAATAGTAAAGGAGAGAACAAAGGAAAGAAAGATAACAAGAAGGACAAATGTTTCAAGTGTGGCAAGAAGAGTCACTGGAAAGTAAATTGTCCAAGTTTGGTAACTAAGGGACAAGGTACGTCATCTTTTGCATTGCTTGTTGAAACATGTTTAGTATCGGTTTTCTACCCTTTAGTGGGTAGTGTTAACTGAGGTCACTAATCGTGTTTGCTGCACTTTGCAGGGAATCAAGCTTAAGGCTTGAAGATGGCGGGATTACCATCTCCAAGATTGATGCTGGAAGTTGCTACTTCAGCTGATGGAGATTTTACTTTGAGTTTATGTTAAAAACTCTGTTTTAATTCAAGTTTTTGAAGAGATATTGTTTTGTTTTGAGAAACATATTTTTCATCTATTGTTATGGATTATCAGTTATTCAGATAGAGTTTTTCTATCATGATGAATAACAGTGTTTTCTGTTATGGATGATTGTCTCTTCATTACTTGATTACATAAACTATCAGTGTTCTAAGGTATAATTTAAAGAATAGTTATATAGATAGGTTACATCAGTCTAAGTAGTTTTAAGTAATTCATGGAATTATGGATCCAATCCAGGTATTCCTAAGAATGGTACTTATGACAACTACTTAGAGGTTTAAGATGGTAACCACGCCTTTTAATAGGCATTTGTATCTCTATAGGTTATTTCGTGTTTGCTCTGGTTTGCTGGTTTGAGTCTACTTCCGCAGTTGCCTTAACAGGCATTGATACTGTAATCATTTAAGATTTGGATATGTTTATCTAGTTCACTACAAGTCTTAGTCTCTTGCTTTAATCAAGAGCGTTCAAGACTAAAGTAGAGAATAAGTTAAACAAGACCGTAAAAACATTATGGTTCATTCATAATGGTATATCTTAAGTGATGGGGTTTTACAGTATCTGGCAGAGCAAAGGGATTGCATCCCAGTTAACTACACCTATTATTCCTCGATTGGGATAGTGTAGGTAAAACGAAATAAGATTCTTTAAAAGTTCATAAGTTATACCAGCTTTGCCAAATTTTTGTTTTTGGAAGAGTGTCAAAAGCAGTTGTGTGTTTGCTTAATCTAGTGTCTTCTAAATCAGTTTCAAATACCCTAGCAGACCTTGACTCTATCAAAATGACAATGATGGGAAATTCGGCTATTAAGCTGATATAGGAAACTGATTGGTTAGAAGAAAAGTTTTAAGCTAGTACTGCTTTGTGGGCTATTCCAGGTAAACGAAAAAGATGGTTGCTTTGTGTATCCTAAGTACAAGCAAGTTGTATAGGATGCAACCATGAATCCAAATGTGAGATTATTCTCTGACGTTTTAGAGAAGACAATTCAAATCCATCAGGAAATACCCCGTGGTAAATTGAGCATACCTTGGAAGGTATGGTACCAATTGCACGGTCACCTGTGTAAGGTGATAAACCACAAATTAATGCACCATTAACCGACAACATAAAGGAGCATCGTTGCAGTGGGAGGTTGCCTTAACAGGCTTAATGGTACTAGTTCGTGGAAACAGTCTCTGGACTTGTTCTGAGCTAAACGAACAACATCGCACTCATCCCTTAAAGCGCAACGAAGCTGTTAAGACAAATGATGCAATTTAATGACGTCAAGTCATGAATTCAGAAATGAATCAGTAAAAGTTATGGTTGTGTATCAGGATCAGTGATTGCCAAATAGCTTACTGATAGCGCGTTTCGCAACGCGCTAAAGCTGCAAGTGTACAGACCACTGCAGAGGGCAAGTAATAATTTTATCGAACTCAAGGACTGCAGGCTCGAAGTATAATCAAACACTAAAGCATAGACACCGTACTACTATCTAGGCGAATTAGAAAATAAGGTTGGTTTATTTAAAACTATCAATGATTTAAAAGCAAAGTAAAGTAAAAGACTAATTAAGCTGGTTTTAGAAAACGTATGAGAAAACAGGATTCCAGGGCAATCCACTTTGAATAATTATCAAACAACTCTTCATGTAATTCAATCCCAATTTAATTCCCAAAGAAGTGAGTTAATCGCAAATGTGTTATCAGGTGATCCTCTCGTACTCTAAACCATAACATGGAAATAAAAGATCAAGTGATTCCTCTCGGACATACAAAAGACTTTTACTCTTGATTTAAAAACCTTAGATTTCAAAACCCTTCAAAAGTTCAATTTCCTCTCGGACAATTGTTCTAATAAATCTGATTTATTTGCGTCTTAATTGATAACCTAGACCTCTCGGTTCGCAAACTACCAATTCAAATCACAATCAATGGCCAGTATCTCGCAATTAATGAAAATCCCAAAGAAATAAGAACATCAATGGAACAGGAACATTAAATCACATAAATTGTTGAATGAATATTTACAAAGTTTCAAACCCCAGAATCCATGATTAAACTTAGCCAATCATGCTAAGTTTTAGAAAAACAAAAGGATAAAGAGTCACAAGAACAGAAATCATGGAAATTAAAAACCCGTGGTGTCTTCAATCTTCAATTCCTGGAGCGCTCTTCAAGTTTCCCTGATTTTGCTGTGAATTCTAAGCTTTCTAATCTCAAAAATTGAAAAAGGGACCTTATTTAGGTTCAGGGACGTCCTATTTATAGTTGGGGCTCTTTAAATCTCCAAAATATATGGTTTTGGGCTTCAGATTCGTCAGAATACGTCAAATCACGACAGAATCGGCGATCTGGAATGCCCGATCGGCGATCGCCGTTTATGCACGTGGGTCGCCGATCGTGTGTCGAAACTGGGTGTGAAATTCCGCAAAATCGACGACCCATCTACATGATCGGCGATCGCCGGTTGTGTCATTTGGGTCGCCAATCATGCGCCGTGAGAAATGGCTGGAAAATCACCATCGGCGACCCATCTACATAACCGGCGATCGCCGGTTGTGTCATTTGGGTCGCCGATTTCGTCTCGAACATGATTTCGGCGAACTCTTCAGTATTTTCTGACTCTTTCCTCTTCCCAGTGCAAGCTAGCATCGATTGGCCCCAGGATACTTGGTCAATTCTTGTAAACAATTCAAATGTGCGTGAAATCTGCATAAACAACCACAAACCAGACCAAACGTAATAATTCCTAAAAGAATATAGATAATGTATGGAAACACCACGTAATAATCCAATCTAAGGTCAAAAGTGAGCAAATTCACATCAGTAAAAAGCACAAAGTGAGTGTTTATCAACCCCCCAAACTTAAACTATTGTTCGTCCTCGAACAATGAGGAAAACAATTAAACGAAAAAGATAAACACGAGGGGTACATTAATTGATCATCAGCTGTTTCAGACACAAAATGGGGTTGTGATTCCCACACCAATCACTACGTCATTCATCAGTTAGTGCAACAAACAATTTCAATCCTGGCCTCTAAAAGTCCGTTTCTCACAAGATAGTGTATCACTCGTATTTCACTCAATATGTACGAAAGGTCAGTGTGTACTCTCAAATTGTCAACTGCACATCTTTTTCTACCATAAGCTTGCTCATCGTCTAAACTCTCCATTGACTATGGGAGTGCTAGGATAAAGATCAAAAAGGTCTTTATATTAGGTTCTAATGTGGGCACATTGGTGAAGGGTATGGAAAATTTGGCTAAAAGTGACTAAATGAATACAACCTTATAACTCCATTCACCCCCGACTTATCCTCATCACACACCATCTGTGGGAACCAACTGACTTTAACAAGAACTTATAACAAGAGCTGAAACAGGCCCATCTCATCAACAATGCTTCGACCAGATTCGGACTTAACAATAAAATTATTATAACAACTCTTGTGCACTCCATACATTAAACAAGTATGCACACTCTATGACATCAACACAAATACTTTGCACATCCAGTGCATAATTCGACGTTTTTTTTTATTTATTTATTGTCCACTAAAGACTTCTTTCGGACATCACTGTCAACGACTAATTACAATAACACTGATGCACTTATCGTGCATTACACTTGTACTAAAAGACTTACTGCCCATCAAAGGTGTTTGGACTACTTATATTTACCGACTCTATTTTCATCACCTAACACTGTTGGGTACCCTTACAAATCCATCCACACCTCCTATCATCCGGGTTAAGAAAGAAAAGGTTTTCAGGCTCAATTGGGCTAACAAAGGAGTATGTATCGGGTTAGTGTTTGGGTTCATTGTGGCTTATGAAACGATGGCCTAAGATCATTTCTAAGTCCTTGGCACTCTCCTACGCAATTTTGAGCAAGAAACCAGAGCAAGTTCTAGAGATTAAGTGCACAGCGACATACCCTCAATGAAACAAAAATGTAGGCTCAATTCTCACAGGCTATTAGCGTATTTAAGAGGCCAAGATCAATTTCGTCAATTCACAACTCACAAATTATGTACAACAATCAATGTAAGTTTCACAAGAAAGAAAATGCTGTCATCATAAACTTGATCAATAATGCAGAGATAACCACCCTATCAATTCATTCCCTTCCACTATTCAGGTTCCCAATTACAGACCCAACAGAAAATAGAAACGAAATGAATACAAGTTGACAGGTCCTAATTAACTCTACTAACACAGACATTAGTACGAATAACAAAAGCAGTAAAGGTGGTTCACGATGCAATGTATCAAATGAGTATCAAGTTTAGTACATCAGTATCAAACAGGTGGAGCAGATAAAAGATAGAGATGGTAAGAAGCACACATCGACCGATCACATCCCCCTCCCCCAAACTTATTCTACACGCAGGAAAGAATAAGTTGGGGGAAAAAGATCACGGAGATGTGTGAGAAAAACCTCTGTGAACCTCAATGCGGCGGGGGCCAGTACTGTGGGAACCTGGCCATGAACTGCCGCATCTGCTCCTCGTGCGCCTGCTGCTGCTCCCAACGCGCCCGCTCCAGAGCAAAATGCTGGTCCTCCGCCGTCCAGTGCTGGCGCTGCTCGGTCTCAAAGGATCTCTGTGCGGTGGCCTGGGTCTGCTGTGCCGCTGCAATGGCCTGGAGCTGGGTGTTCCAGTCGCCCCACTGCTGCTCCAGATGGCTGAGCCTCTGCTCGAATGCCACATGCTGCGTGCGATGCTCGTAATAAATGGGCTGCTCCTCATGCGGCTGTCGGGATGAGCCTCCTGTCTCCTGGCGGCGAGGCTGCCGGGATGAGCCTCCCATCTCCTGGTGGCGAGGCTGCTCCTCATGTGTCTCCTCGTTGGCTTCCTCATTGGCCTCGTTGGCCTCCTCGTGCTCGCTAGCCCCAGCATCCTAAAAGTGGGGCTCCTCGAACTCGGGGTTCGGGTTCTGCCGGCGGGCTTCTTTAGCGGCTTGGATGGCCTCCAAATGAGCTAGAGTGTCTAGCTTCCAGTTACCTTTGTACTGTCGAAGCCCTACATTAGTGAGCTCGGGGTTCGGCAGGGGAAGAAGGGAGGGCTGCGCTGAATGAAGAGGTAGGGCGGGTGTACCGAATGAATAAATCGGAGGTGCACCAGTTTCTCAAGTGTGAGCCTAGTCAGTGGCTCGGCCTCCACCTCGGATAAATCGATCCCCAGCGCAAACAACAGTGTAGTCCATAAGCCGCCAATGCAAATGGTTCCCTTCTGGGCTCCCGAGATCCTGTTAGACTGCATCAAAAACAATTGAGCAAAGTTAAGGTGTTCTTGGTTGAGCATGCAGTAGATGACCATCAGTTCTGCGTCTCTCAGGGAGCTGTTCTCCTTCCTGGCGAACAGGGTGTGGGCCAGAATCGCACGGACCATCCGGATGATGGGGTTCCGGATCATTGAATCCTTGCAATGCCCCGATGCCCAACTTGGGCTCCCTTCAACACAAATGTGGGGCCAGAAGGTCCTGCTGTCAAAACCTCTCGGTTTGGTGTAGCTGCCAAGGTTAACAACACCAAACGCCCTGTTGATCTCCTTAGTCGTGATCGTTCTATCTTCATTTTTGGCGCGGAAAGTGGCTCCGATAGGTGAAGTCCTCCCTTTTGTGGTGATCTCAAGAGTGGACAAGATCTCGAGGGTGAACCTCTTGTAAGTCGGAGCGTCAAGTTCCAGCAGGGGCGCCCAGCCAATGTTGGAGAAGAGCTCCTTGACGTTGTCATACAATCCCATGGACATCATTGCCTCAGTGTCGGAATAGCAAGTACCTTCCACCCCACGCTCGGCCAGAGTTTGAAATTTGGCCAGCACACTCATGTCTCGGAGCCCTGTAATCCCATATGCTTTGGATGAAGACGACGACGGGGTGCCATGTATCCTACGAATAAAAGTATGCATCAACCACCAAACAAGGGGAACGATTATAAATAAGGACGATTTAAACAATTAAACCACAAGAACCAACTATAACAAAGTAATACTAAACTAGATATACAATGATAAAACCATAAATCCTAAGTTCAACTAATGAGTGAAAACACACCATGTATCAACTCAATTTTCAAAATCAATGATACGATGTGCAACGTGTACAACAATAGAGTGCAAGCATACACTATCAAGTAATATCTAGGAGTATCTAGAGTCGATCCCACGAGGAATGCCTTTTTGTGAAGAATCGTGCACACAATCAACTTACAACAAGGGTTTAACCAATTTGTTGTTGAATCTAATCCTAATGCAGAATAAATGACTAAACAAAAACGAGATAATGATGATTTCAGAACCACGCAATAAACATGACAAGCTTAAAGTTCAGTTATAACAAGCAACTCAGGTTGCTGATTCTACATGCTGGAAAGATGCTACAGCATGGATCCTGGTTTATATTCTAGTGCTGAATCTCTGAAGTTCTCTCCAGTCCTTCCAGACTATCAAGAATACTTGGGATAATGACCAATCTACATATTCCTATGCTAGATTAGACAATACCCAGCTCACAATAGGATAGATTCAAAAAGCACACTAAATCCACACATTTTCCAATGGCTAGACTTAGCTCAATTCAAGGCTCTCTCCTAAACATGCTTTTCCAAACATGAAAAGAAATTTATCTTAACAAAGTTGGCCAGACAGAGTAAGATAGGAATGATAAACACCCAGAACTGATAGATTAACAAGGAATCCAAAACATAACACCAATCCAACAAGAGATCAACAACCCAAGTCTAGAGTATTTAGCTCATGGCTAGAATCAAATGAAGCATAACTGAAAAATCTTCAAAACAAAACATAAGAAATGATTTAAAACTGCAAACAGAGATAGATGGGCTGAATTCCTTCAATCCCACAATGGTGTCCTCAGGATTCCTCCTTCGTCCACACTCTAGCTCCTCTCCATGGTGCCTGATCTTTTCTTTCTCTCCAAGACTGCTGTATTGCTTTCCAACCACGCACCCCCTGAATTGAACTGAAAATTCCCTTTTATATGTGGGCTCCAATATTCTAGAAGAATATCTTTCTAGGTTTCCACAATTAAAGCTGTGATGCCTTAATTATCCCTGCCCAGGTGGCAACAAGTCCAGGCTCCTTCATTATCCAGCTCAGCCAAGCTTTATCACGCCCTTGTCAGCATTTGGCAGGATACCCAATTCAGGATTTTCTCTCTCCCCGTTTTCTCTCTCTTTGAAACATCTAGCATGCTAAAGCACATGCTCAGCATCCAACCCAGCATGCACGATTCCATCCAATACTTGCCTCTTATTGTTTCCTGCATTTTATTGCTAGAAATAGACCAAAAAGTGATGATTACGCAACAAAGACTCACTGGACACTAACTATGCATTTACATGCTTATTTACCCCTAAATTGGACTCAAACAAGACTCAAGGACTTCAAATTTATTAATTCTAAGGCATAAATATAACTCTCTATCACACCCCCAAACTTGAACCTTTACTCGTCCTCGAGTAAACAAATTCACACATAATCAACAAGAAAAACTCGAAAACAACTCAGTGTTTGGTACAACTCATTGTTGCTCTCATCAAGATGGTAAATTTAGCTAGAGTCACATACCACAAGCTTCACAACATTTCATCTCTTCATAATTCAGGGTGTTTTAGCAAGAGTATTCCTCCGACTCATTTATTTCAATCCCATGCTAACTTATTTCAAAAGTGTGATGACTCAAGCCATACAAGTTTCACATGCCTGTCAATGCATAAACCATCATGCTCATTGAATTCACTTTTCTTTTCTCCATAATGAATTATATGCAAACCTCTCCACTAATGGTGCTCTAAAATCAAAGGATCGGAAGGACTTTTTGGCTTGTAATGTTAGGCTAAGGTTAATGGTTGGGAAATTTTGGATAAAATAACTCAATAATTGAGCATTCCTAGGCCTTCTTTATTCTATATCCCGAAAGAGTACCTATTACCCCTAGTAAGACTTCCCCTTTTCTTTATTATTTCTGAACTTTCTCCCAAATTTTTTTTTTTTT